>JACCIY010000426.1:0-48826 GCA_025506505.1 Flaveria sonorensis
AAAATAAATCTCCTATTACTGTTAACTCTGTGAACAAGATGTTTGTAGATCATGTATCAAGAAAACTGGTTCCATTATAGTACTACGACTCAATGGTTAAAGCTGTTGTGCATGCCTCATCGGCTTCAGATATGAATCAATCTGGATGATAATAATGTGCTCAAGTCAACAATGGCTTGGGTTCCTAAATAAATAATCTCATTCATATATGGAGGAACAACCAAGGAAAGTTATCAACAACGTTTGCCATGTGATAGTGGTTGTTCCAGACACATGACTGATAATATATCTCTGTTAACGACGTGCAAACTTACAACGAAAAATATGTTATTTTTGCAGAGATAGAGGTGTAAAATACAAAGAAATGTATAGTGTCTAATGGTGTGTTAAGTTTTGAAGATGTCAATTTTGTTAAGAAACTTAAACATAATTTGCTAAGTGTCTCTCAAATTTGTGACAAAAATAATTCAAAACACTTTACTAATAAAGAATGTCTTATTTTGAAACCTGGATTTGTAATTCCTGATGAATGGATTCTTTAAGAACTCCGAGAGATAAAGACACATACTTACCTGATATGAATGGTACACATTCATTTGTAATTGTGTCTTGTTTATACCAAAGGCCTTGGAAAGTGATTCAATGCTATGGCATTGTCGTCTTGGCCATGTAAACATCAAAAATATGAACAAGTTGGTTAGACGAAATCATGTTGTAGGCTTACCATTGAAATTTGTTTTACTTACTAAACATTCTCTGTCATGTTCAAAAGGCAAACAATATAAACTTCCTCATAAACTAGTTGCTCATACTAAGATTGAATCAATTCTTCAACTGTTACACATGGATTTATTTGGTCCAGTAAGCGTTTTGAGTTTGGGATGTCGTGTGTATCGTTTGGTTATTACTGATGATTTGTCCAGATTTACTTGGGTTTTCTTTTTAGCAACTAAGTATGAGACGCCTCATTTGCTGATAAAGTTCATGACTCTAGTGGAGAATCAGACTAACAAAACATCAAGTGCATTCAAAGTGATAATGGAACAGAGTTTTACAATCATATTCTGAATAAATTTTGTGACTCAAAAGGGATAGCTAGACAATTTAGTTCTGCAGAAACTCCACAACAAAATGAAGTTGCTGATAGATAAAACAGAACATTATTGAAGCATCCAGAACAATGTTATCAGCGGCCAAATTACCTTCTTTCTTTTGGGCTGAAGCTATTAACACTGCACATTCTGTTCAGAATCGTGTCTTAATCAACAAATAACAAAACATGACTTCTTATGAAATATTTTTAAACATAACCCAAAGTCAAATATTTTAAAACATTTGGATGTTGTTGTACTTTGTTACACACTTATGATTCTAAATCAAAATTTGATGAAAAAGTTTATAAGTGTTACTTTGTTGGATATTCAGCTAACAAAGTTGCATATAGGGTTTATAGCAAAGGTCAAAACAAATAATTGAGTCATTTGATATAGATTAGCATGAATCTAACAAAACAGATGAAATATTTAATCGATCTTCTGTTGTATCTATAACTAATCCACCTTTGTCATCATCCATTCCAGATATTTTTTTGATGATTTTGGATATATTTCGTCTTCAACTACAGGAAGATTTTCAGACATACCGCCTTCTTCTAATGTGTCAGCTGTTTAACAATCATTTCTGATCTGAATCAAGCATCTAAACCTGAATTGACTCCAATTTATTCAGGAATAGAACAAGATACTTAGGATAAAGATCCAAGTTCGTCTTCTACACAAAAATGATCCAATTGATACAATTCAAGTTCCATTTAAAGATTTATCAGTTGATAATGATATTCATCAAGAGAAACATATGTGTATCAACCTGAAGGAGTAATCAGAGGAACCTGTTGGTCATATGTCTAATTTAGATGAAGTTATTTCTGAAGATCCCATTCTTCAATTGAGAATTCATAAAGGTCATCCAACTAAAGCAATCATTGGTCTGTTGTCACAAGGTGTTCAAACTCGAAGTCAATCCTGAGCGATAAATACATGCTTGTATACATGTTTTATCTCTCAAATTGTGCCAAAGAACATTAAAATGACTTTGAAAGAAAATAGTTGGGTTGAGGCCATGCAAGACGAGCTAACGCAATTTAAGAAGTTAAATGTTTGGAATCTGTGTGAACTTCCAAAAGGTAAGCTGCCGATCTGAACTAAATGGATATTTAAAAACAAAACGGATAAGAAAGATGTTATTGTTCACAATAAGACTAAACTTGTTCTACAAGGGTTCTACCAAGTTGAAGGTCTTGACTATGAAGAAGTATATACTCCAGTTGCAAGACTTTAAGCTATACGTATTTTTTTGGCTTGAGCTTCATACAAGAACTTCAAAGTTTATCAAATGGATGTCAAAACTGCATTTTTGTATAGCGAAATGAAAGAGAAAACCTATGTTTGTCAACCACCTGGTTTTGAAGATCCAGCTCATCCTGACTATGTTTATAAATTAGACAAAGCACTATACGACTTACATCCATCACCTCGTGCTTGGTATGTGACACTCACTGAACATTTGCTTGCAAATGGGTATACATGGGTGCTATTGATCAAACTTTATTTTTTAAGGAAGACTGGTGATGATCTAATTCTGTCCAAATATATGTTGATGACATTATGTTTGGATCTACCAATGAAGAATTCTGCAAGAAATTGAAGTTGTGATGAGAAGAAATTTGAGATGAGCTCTCGTTTTTCTTGGGTATCTAACTCAAACAAGATGACCTGGGTATACTGATACATCAAGAAAAGTATGTCATAGTTTTCTGGACAAATATAAATTCAAGAATCTAAGATTGCACCAACTCCAATGTCTTCTCATCCTATTTTAACTTTTGATCTCACAGGTGAAGATGTTGATCAATATTTGTATCGATCAATGATTGGATCTCTGATGTATCTTACTGCCAGCAGGCCAGACATCATGTTTCGTGTATGCCAGTGTGCACGATATCAAAGTAATCCGAAAGAGTCTCATATGAAAGCTGTCAAGTGAATTTTTAAATACCTAAAGTGTAAGGCCCCGTTCCCGGGACGCTTGCAGCTGGACCGTCATAGCATAAAACATTTTAAAACATACATTACTTTTGCTGCGGAAATTAAAAACTTTTATTTATAATTAAAACATGCTATTTCATTACATTACATCATTCATTTACATAACAAAATACAATAACATGTCAAAATATGGATGCCAGCCTCAGAACGCTCCCAGTAGCTTATGCATCCATGCCTGCAACTCCTCAGCATCAACAATATACCTGCCAACTATTATGCATACAAAAAGTCAGCGACGCTGAGTGAGTTCTAGTTTTATAAATAAAATACTTTACTTTTGTTAAATCATAACCTTCACAATCGTACGCGATCACACATTATACGTACACATTGATAATATTATTTATTATCTTCATCATCGTTCATTCATTCGTTCATTACATCTTTTACCATTAATCAGATCCTGTCTCATGCAATACCCCCGACTCATGTCAGAAGACCGATACTATGCCGGGGCCTGTAAACAAAGCCCCGACTCATGTCTGAAGACCGACACAGTACCGGGTACGCGCAAGGATCCCGTCTCTATTTCCAATACCCCCGACTCATGTTCGAAGACTGATACTATGCCGGGACCTGTATACAAACCCCCGACTCATGTCCGAAGACCGACACAGTACCGGGGTGAGCATCACGACCTCATTCGGGTCAATCTCAAGGATTAGACCCCCATACGAGTCATTATTAGACTCCCTTCGAGTTTATCTCAAGGATAGACTCCCCGTGTGCATCCTTCGGGTTAGCTAAACCGCACACAGTTGAGCTGACGACAACATGGTCATGCACCTCCATTCAATTTGCTTGCAAGACTTTCATTCATTCGTTACATTCCACTTTTCATTATCATTATCTTTCACTTCGTTACATAATACTTTACGTATGCTCATTCATACATCATACCATGTAAAGTCATAACATCATATATAACGTATAATATAACATAATACATACGCTTTGAAAACCGTTTAACGAAGAAAGATAACACATCACACACACACACACATCATAACCTCATCACCTCATCATGCATACATCAAGCAAAAGCCATCATATCACAACGGGACCTATCTCAAACATCTACCTCTTAAAAGCCTTAGAAAATCCTAAGTCCAAAATGAGGCACATGGAACATTTCAGGCGCATGAGCATAAAAATTCCAAGTATAAAAGTCTGGGCACATTACAATTATGCAGGCGCATGAGCCCTGCTTAGGCGCATCAACACTTAGGCGCATGGGCAACTCTGGGCACATGGGCACTATTTGGGCGCATGGGCACTATTTGGGCACATGGCCAACACTTAGGCGCATCAACCCTTATTTTGGGCGCATGAACTACTGTTCAGGCGCATGTCCACTATTTGGGCGTATCACCTTGGGCGCATGAGGATAGTTAGGCGTATGAGAACTTTCTGAAAATTTCTAAACTGCCATAAACACCCGAAACCTTTCTAATCCTACCCAAACACAGATCTAACATACTAAGGCCCTTAAAACATACTAACAACAATTCTAACCACCAAAACTTACATTCACAGAACATCATTCAAACAAATTACAGAAACATTCAATTAACTCTTTAAAATGTTTAGTCGGTATGCATAATAGCCCCAAGAAGTTGAAAATCAGTAAAAGAGGGGTTTTAGAACTCACCTGAAACAACCCTTCGAGCAAAATACTTCCACCTGCAATTCAGTTCCTAAAACCCACGAAAACAAGCTCTAAACACCAAGATTCTCGGTCTAGAAGCTGAAAATTCGGTTGAAACCGAACATATACTCAAGAAAACTCACCTTTTGCAGCTTCTTCCTCCTCTCTCTTTCTCTAGAACCGAGAGTTCTTCTTCTTTCTTTCTTCCTTTTTAGCCGAGAATAGTGGTGTGGAAGAAGAAGTGGGCTGCCATACTCCCATTTATATTAAAATAATGGACTTTTGTGCTTTTTACACTTTTCCCCCTTCTACTTGTGTCCATTTTCCTTTCTTTCTAGATACTTTTCTTTTCGTTTCCTTTTTAATAAAATTCGGGGTGTTACATAAAGGGTCAACCAAACTTGGACTTTGGTATCCTAAGAATTTCAATTTCAATTTATATGCTTGTACTAACAATGATTATGCAAGGTGTAATTCGGATAGGAAATCGACAATAGGTGGATGTCAATTTCTTGGAAATAGGTTGATTTCATGGCAATGTAAAAAGCAACAAACTGCATCCACATCCATTTGAGAAGCTGAATATGTGGTTGCGTCAAGCTGTTGTTCTCAGATCTGTTGGATTCAACAAGCTGTTGATTTCATTGACATCCGAATGCATTTTATCCGTGATTGTTTTGATCGAAAGCTTATTTATCTTGAACCAGTTAAATCAAATAAAAACATTGCTGATTTGTTTACCAAGGCGTTTGATCATTCCCGATTCAACTTTCTGGTTCAATCTTTGGGAATGATTAACTTTGGTTAATGATTACCCTTACACCCTCTTAAAAATATTTTTTTCTATTCATTTTTGTTAAATTATTATTTTCATTTTAGATAATCACAATTTTAGAGAGAGAAAATATAAAAATACATTAAAAAGGATTTTGTTCTTAGGAGGAGTATTTAAAACATTACAAAAATATTTTGTTCAAAAGTTCAAAATAAATTTTCATGGTTACATAGGAAATGATAATACATTTCTTGATTTTGATATATTACATACTAAAGCTTAAAACAAAATGACGTGAATTATGTTTGATATATTGATAGGCTCGACTTTCAAGAATAAAATGCACTAAAATTAAATTACCTATGACTGAAGTGGGTTACACATCAAGGTTTTGTGGTAACACTGATTTCATACTAAAACTGACTGAGAGTTAAGTCTAGTCATACTCAAGCCAGCTACTTTCTGATTCAGTAACTTTCATGTGCATTATATATATATAAAGTTCAACAGATGAAAAAGATACGAAAAGCAAAAACAATAAAAAAATTGTCACAAGAGCAAAAAGGTGCCAAAAGGCCATATAGGAATAAAAGATGCCAATATACATAATAATAAAGATATATCAAAAACATACCTACTATATGATAAATATTTTTTTTTTGAGAATATGTCATGACATAGGAGGCAAAATCAAAATATGGGGCATGTAAGTCCGATTTGGCATATAAGTCCTAAATGTCTTACGAGGGTAAAATATAAGTTCGACTGCCTGTTAATAAGTCCTAAAACTTGTTAATATTCTGTGTTCAGAAACATTTCTTAGCTAGTTAAGCTATATATAGATATTATAAGAAAGAAAATAATATTAAGAATGCTGATCAGTGGTAAAAAGGTTTAAGTCAATTTGGGGTGACTTGAAATCTCAAAATATCATGAAACTGGATAGGGGTTCTACAGGGTTTTTGATTTTGGGATCCATTTCCATATAAAACACTCAAAACATGATAAAAATCACAGCATTTGTGTCCAAGTAAAAATTAAAGTCTAAGTTTAATATGGATAAAGCATATTGACAATCAGCATAACCAATCTTATTTTAAATAAAGCTGGACGATGTTAATGATCTATTTTACATAAATATAATCCTATACTTGAAAATTTACCAAAAATATTGTAAGTTATAAGTCTAAATTTGTGTGTTTCAATTTGGTTTGTTTGTGATTGTTAACATTTTATTTTTAGTTTAACAAATATTTACAAAAATTAAGGGTTTGTGGTTAATTTTTAACAATTGGTTAAACATGTTTTTAAACATAATAAATCAAAAGATCAAATAAAATAAACAAAAATTGAAAAGTTGAAAAAGTTCAAAAAAATTTCAAAATAAATTGAACTTCTCGCATGTGAGAAGTTCATTGGGTGTGAAAAGTTCTGTCAGGTGCGAATCCTGACTTCTCGTGCGAGAAGTTAGAGGATTATAAAAGGGGCATAGGTGCGATTAGTTGACTTATCGCACGAAAACCTTCTGATTTCACTCTTTCACATTTTTTCTAAGTGTTGAACATTTTCAATTGATACATTAGTTTACAGTGTTTGACTACTGATTCTAAAGAGATTGACAAGGTATATTGATGATTATATCATATATTTAAGTGGGTTTGATTTGTGACCAAAAGTTTGATAACAAATATGCTTATAATTAGATGAAATCAATCATAATAAACCTTAAAACTAACCTAGTTGACACTAAACAAACATAGCTCAATGGTTAAAACAATCTAAAATGACTCAATTTGAAACATGAATATCTAGAGCTTGTTGCATGCGAAAAGTAGTTTGAATATGAACAGACGTGATAACTTTCAAAATCGCACAAAACTTCTCACATGGATACTTTACTTGTCGCGCGAGTAGTTGACTTCTGGTCAAATACAGCTTCATGCGATTGTTCATCTTTTCGTGCGAGAAGTTAAACTTGAAACTTTAACTTTTCGCATGTGAATAGTTGAGAGTATGCAAAAACTTCAAAATTTTAACATTTTCAAATGTTTCTAATGAAATTCTTATTATGTGTGACTAATAAAAACTTATTTGTTTTAGTTTTCAGATGATGAGACAAATGGTTTTTAATAAAAACCATAATGCTGTTGCATTTCTTGGTGACATACCAGATGACAAGGCGTTGTTTGATCACTCATTGATGGTCTCAAGACTTCTAGGATTCATCATGCCATTACAGCAAATCCGACCATTTATACTAATGTGATCTATCAGTTCTGGATTTCAGATGCTAATGAGAGAGACTCTCAATTAGAACCGTGCATTTCTGCTATGGTTAAAGGGAAGCAAGTGGTTATTGCCGTGGAGGTGATCAACATTGTGTTATTATTTGAAGAATAGCTTAAGGCACCTATGAAGATTAATGATGATGTGGCCAAAGATTGTCTGAAGAGGATGGGTTATGATCATAGATATCCTTCGCTGGAGAAGAAATACTTACCTCCATTCTGGAAGTATTTATTTCATGTGGTAGTTCATTGTTTGAGTAACCTGAAGGCTGGAATGGATAATCTAAATGCTGTGTTTGGATCCCTGCTAGTCACTTGTTGATGATTTACCTTATACCATATCCAAGGCTATTTTTACGGAGATGCAGAAGAATATGATTGTTGCTGCGAGAAAGAAGTTTATCATATATCCCCGATTTATCCAGATGATGGTGAATGTTGCTCATCCTGAGTTAGCTAAGTCTAATTCTACCACATATTCTGTAATGGTGATGAAGAAATACATATTCACTTACTTGATGGGATCACGCGGTAATGTGTGGAAGGGAGATCAATTCGCCAAACTTGGCAGATTTGCTGATGGTTATCAAGCGGATGATCAGCCTTTACACCAACATGGTGATTCTAAGCCAGAACAGACTGCTGAAGTTGGTCCGTCTACTAGAGTTCCCAAAAGTGCTCCAGGAAGCTCTCAGTCAGCTGGCATGTCGGTAGATGAAGAGATTGATTCTTGGTTTAGTTTTAAAAGTGAGACTGATAGTGATCAGATTGGTAATGTCTCGTATGTGTTACAAGAAAGCCCAAGAGTGCATGAAAAGCCTACTAAACTCACTGCTGAAGAAAGCGATGCTGATTTTATACCTAAGGATTCACCGAATACTCAGAGGAGAAAGAAGAGAATGGCAAGAAAAAGAGTTGATTCTGATGTGAGTCCACGTGGGAGGGGTAGAGGACGAGGTGTTTTGCGTAAGTGTCAGACCCCAATGACCACTATGTCGACCAGTACCAACACTCTAGTGTCTGAGACCCCCGTCGCAGTTAGTGAGGTTGTACAACAAGATACACCAGTAATTGTTACAGAATACACAACTGTAACATCATCTGCTATGCCTACTTCTGATGATGTGTTGAGCACACCTCCAAGAGATCAAGGGCACAATAATGATATAGTGGGAATGGATGATTTTCTTAACACTCCTCTAACGCAAAGACATAGTGCTGGAACTACTTCTAGTTCACCTACATCAGTTACTCTTGAACAGAGAGTACAAACATTGGAGAGGGAGATGTTAGAGAAAACTCAACAAATTTATGACTTACATGCTTTAAATCAAGAAAAGGATGAGAGGATCAAGAGTCTTAAACATCAATAACAGTTCATATTTAGCTATATTAAGATTCTAGAGCAGAACATAAAAGACCTCACTTCTCGGGTTCGATTTACGTTTGCACAGCAACGCACTACAGAAGTTGGAGAGTCTAGCGAATAGCGATCTGCTGGTCCTGAAGTTGCTAATGATCCTGCTGCTACTCCAGAGCATATCATTGATCCTGTTGTGACTGGAAGGACAACAGAGACTGCTAATGTTAAACAAGAGCCAACTAATACTGTTCCTATTGAGACTACTAGGATCGACCTGTAGTTTTACTGGAGAGGTGTTTATGGAGCCTGAACATGATATTCCAATCCCTGAGCTAGTACATGATGATGATGATGATGATTTGGACATGTTGATTTCAGTTGTGATGAGGATGATGATATTGATGATGAAGATGATGATGATGATGATAATGACGATCGTGGTGATGGTAAGAGTGGTGATAAAGGAGATAAAAAGAATGATGATAATGATGATCAGGGGAGGTGACATGGGTTCGACTAGTGGTCCTTCTGGTTCATCGGGTTCTGCCAATGTCTCCAGACCAAGACCCGATGATATAGATGACTATACACCATTAGATCCTGCTACAGAGGAAATGTACGAGAAGGAATTTTACACATTTCAGCTACAACTACTTACTTAAGAGTTTGATGAAGACTTTGGACCTTTTGATGGATTAAAGGAGGCATTAGAGTATACAGATGTATTTGGGAACAGTCTTCATAGTTAATTTTCTAATATTTTGACTGAAGAAGGGGAGATTGTTGAAGAGTCTGGTGCCAATCAACCCACTGGCAATACTGATGATCAAACTGGAAAGAGAGCAGTCCGTCATGTTAGGAAAGTTATTATTGATGCTCCTCCTCCGCCAACTTATGTACACATGTTGAGACATTCCAAACCTTTCACAAGGTACGAAAATTAAGAACCAATTATTAGTTGGGCACATGATGGAAAGAAGAAGATGTATGTTGTGAAGAGAAGAGCTGGTGCTATTGAGTATTATAAGGACGAGGACGACTTTCATACACTTAGAGCGTCTGACTTGTATGCAATGGGTCGTGTTCCATTCATAAATCCAAGCAACTATAGGAAGGGAATTGGATAAGAAACATGATCTGGAGGCAAAGCAAGACCAACTTCAAAGACTTTAAGACAGCTAAATCCAAAGGAAATTGAAGATGAGACACGTATGGATCCAAATACAAATAAGCCTATGAAGATACGGGTTTACAAGCATCCAAGAACTATATACACGCTCCTGTACCGGTTAACAGCTTGTCTAAGCTTATGTGGTGAAGTTGTGAGAAGGAGACGGGGCATGCGTTAATTCATTGTGTTGACAAAGATTACCGTATCATCGGCCCTATGGATCTGCTCAAATTTGGAAGGGACGATTTGTTGAGGTTGCAGGCTTGTCCAATAGCAGCTGATGAATCAGTTAATTTTCTAGCAACATAGTTTGATTAGTTGATTACGAAGGCCCTGGAGAACAAAATGTATGCTTATGGGGGCAGTTACAAGGTTGCCGACGTGGACTTCTAAAGTGTTGATTCACCAAGCCTAGGGGGGAGATTGTTGGGATTGAACCTAGAGGCTCGGGAAATCAAATCAAGATGATCAAGATCAAGTCGCGCTAGGACCCTTCCCTTTACATATATATAGGTATATATGTATATGTATATATAAGGGTTCTTAGAATAAGGGTGGGTTCTCATTTAGACACTTCATGACCTTTAACTTGGATAAAATTCCAACCTATGGATTTTTTATCACCACGAATGATGATCCTTTCACCTTCTGGCGTGTGAAGTTTTATTGCTTGTTTATCACACACGGTATGGGCTTGGATAGATGCTAAACAATCCATACCTAAGACAAATTCAAACTTGCTAATGGCATTGGCAATAATTGCATAGGTATGATATATTCTTAAAATGAAATCTTGCAATTAATATCTCATGACTTTAAAGACTGCAACTAATTCACCGTTTTCAATTTTAACTTCAAAGGCCATATCTAACTTATCTAAAGACATTTAATAAACAACTAAATTTTAAGTCTATGAAACTACGATTTGCACCATAATCAAACAATTTTCTAGCATAAATATTATTGATTAGCAACATTCCGCTTAATACATCCAACACTTCTATAGCCTCATGAATATGCAAAACAAATGCCCATTTATTCTCCTTTCCAATCTCTTTCCTCGTTCCACTTTCACCATCTTGTTTCAACAATGGACACTTAATCTTGAAATTTCCAACGTCCCTATAATTAAAATAGGTCACCTTATGCTTCCTAATGTAATTATCAATTGTGTCACCTAGAACCTTACAGAAATTACAGACTGTAAGTTTCTTAAATCTGTATCTACTCGAAACCCTTCATTTATAAATCCTGCATTCTAGTATGGTAGGCTAAAGATTCTTCTATTCCGGTCCTTTCTTGAACTTCTTCATCCTAGCAGGTCCATGGCTGATTCGACGCCTTTATAATATCCCGTGTTTCACTAACTAACCCCCAAATATAATGGCTAATAAATACGCAATGTCTCACTCGTTTGTTTTAACCATTGCATTCCACCATTTAAGGGCTTCATCCATAAAAGAATTTGTAGTGAAGAGAAGAATGTGTTCTTCGACACACTAACTAATGGCTAAAACAAATTCCATCTTCTCCAGCCATTTGATGGTTGTCATGACACCATCCTTACTAAAACTTCGGTTGTTTACATCTTCATATACTCCAAACACATGTTACAAGTCTAATTATCATTAACATCTTCACAAACAACTAACACCAACTACCCTTATGAACCACTTGACAACAACTAACATGAATATCACATAAGTTTATTTTTGTTACGGCTTATTACTATTCCATACTCCTTTTCCCACTTCTTCACCACTTAACATGCCATCACTCAGCCACCTAACGAACTGAGTTCTTCACTTGTTCACCCATCATCTGTAGTCTTTCACCTAGCTCTTAGTTCTTTACCGCCACAGTCACGTACTTCTTATTGACCTTATCCCTCTTATGGAAGGATCAATCCAGATTCATAAAGTGAAACTAGGTGGTTTGCTATGTATCTTTATTGGGTGGAGGCTCCCTCCGTCCTATTTCAATGTCTTGCTAGGTTAAATTCTAGGGCCAGACTTTATTCCAATCTGCCATATAACTTCCTTGTTCATTTTGAAATTGGTATAAAGGGGGTGGATCTTCCTTTGTCTTTTTTGTTTCTTCTTATAGTATTCCTCCTTTTTGTCCTCGATTTCATGCTTTGATGTGATCTCTTCATCAATCTTTCTCATCTCTATTTTGTTAGGCATTCTAAACAACTCATGGGTGGTTACAACCCTAACCATGGCTTTATAGAGTTTCTCAAGCGTTGTCCATAGGGAACTGGCATGCTATCTACATCTAGGTAAGTGGAGAGCTCATTATAGACAATTCAATGCCCTGATTCTTAGCTTCTATTTCTAGGTTCTCTTTGGTGGGATGATAAAGGTTATTTTCATCACTAGGGATCTTATTGGGAATTCCTTGAATTTGTATAACGGCTGAATATTATACTAAACAAAGTGATTAACATAGTTATTATTATAGTAGTATTTATATATTATGTACATCAGTAATTACATAGATCATAAATCATCTTGGAGAACTTATCCTAAAAGCATTCTATCTTGAATATCGTTAAATTCTAGATGTTTGCTTCATCTACAAAAATCTAATTCACTAAAACATGTGTGTCTGATACTAACAGATTTTACACCCCTATTTCAGGACACCCCGGGTATATGAGGTGGATCGGCTGGTATCATGTAAATGGTTCTAAATGCTTTATTTGAAAATCAATTAGAGTTTTAATTTCAGTAGAAATCTTTTGAATGCTTTTATAAACAATCAACATTGTTGGTTGATTCCTACTTTATGTGTCCAGATATTTGATATCTCAAATTAAGACATCAAATCAACACTATCGGTTAATTATACGAACAAATCCTCACACAAGAAGTATTTCAATACTTAGTGTTGATTCAAATTATCATATTTGTCAAAAGGATTTAAGGAAATCCTTCATAATTTACATTATTATAAAAACATAAAACTTTGTTATAAATACAAACAAGTCAGTGCCATAAAAGTTTATCTTAGGCGTCTTAAAGTCCAGTAGATGATGAATCCAAGCTCTAAGGTATTTATTGGACTTAGAAACCTTGTTTAAACATAATCAACTCATTTACCTAAAAACATTTTTAAAATAAAACGATAGCATCAAGCTCGTAAATCATGTTACAAGACTTTTTAAACAGAATGATTAGTATTATAATCATTATCACAGGTTGTTCTATAATTGTTTCATTTATTGACAAAACCCATACCAGGAATCTAGTATACACTAAAAACATCCAATTCATATGTTTAAAATGAATTCAGTCTATTATGTCATAACACAAAGTTACCCACTAATACTTGTATGTTTGATCAAAATACATATACTTTGTCCATTATTCTTTGAAGCATTTCACCAACATCAATAAAGAAGAGGTTATGAAGCCCTAACCTGATATAATAGGTGGTTACTTTCATTTCAAATTACAGAGGTTTTAGGTTAATTTTGAGAAGCAATGCTTTCTTTATTAATTGATAAAGGCAAACCTGATTTTCAGTTGCTGTTTAGAGTTTTAATTCATCCCCAAACCTGATTTTTAGCAAGAGGTTATGAAGGTTTGCTTTGAATTGGTACTTGAATAGGTTGATGTATTCTGTAGGACGTTATGATCTTTATAATCATGGGGGTGTTATTGCTGAACACTTGAAATAAACTGATTATTTGACTAAATATTGCAATTTTTTTAATGCAAATGCTTATTGAATCTGATGTGGTGTGATTTTTTTATTTTTTTATTTTTTTTTTATCTTAGGTTATAGTGAGAATGCATCCGTTGAATAGGAATGAAGGAGAAACTGTAGTCCTGCAGAAGACGTCTGGTGATTCGTTGTCAATGGTTGGGCACCAATTTTCTTTCGATCATGTAGCAGATGTAAAATCAACTCAGGCAAGTAGATTCTTGTTTGCTTTCAGTTTCTGTTTCATATAAATATTTCAGATTTTTATGATTTGTTTACATTGTTTCTCAATGTTTGTTTCATCAATTTGTCTTTCAGATTGATACATTTGAGGTTGTGGGAGCTCCTCTTGTTGAAGACTTTCTTGCTGGATTTAACGGTTCAATATTTGCATATGGGCAGGTATTATTTTATCTTCTCGCATTTTAATCACCATTTGTTATATGGTTTTTGTTGCTATATGTGTTAATTTGATACTATTGATTTGATTTGCCTAGACTGGGAGTGGAAAGACTTGCACGATATGGGGACCAGCCAAAACATTTTTAGAAGAGACCTCAAAGAGTAATGATCAAGGATTGACGCCTCTTGTTTTTGCAAGATTATTTTCCTGTATTAATGACGCCTCAAATAGTAACGATCAAGGATTAACTCTTAACAAATATGCAGGGTTTATCAAATCGGAAGACTGGATCACATGTTTAAACTCTGAGAGTTCTTGCACACAGAGTGCGTTTACATGTGTTGTGGAGTCAAGTTGCAAGGTAATGAGATCTTTGGTATAGAGGCTACATGTTCAAGTTATTTTACTTGTCTTGTATTGGTAATAACATAGGCTAATATATATTATCTTACCCAATTAATTTATTTGCATATGGATTTAGATTTCCATTTCTATAGAATGCAGATGGTTTGAGAAGCTTTAAAACGAGCCGAATGAATCTTGTTGACCTTGCCGGGTCAGAAAGACAGAAGTTAACTGGTGCCGCTGGAGAGCGTTTGAAAGAAGCTGGCAATATTAATCGTTCCCTTTCACAGCTGGGGTATGCCATTTCATTTATTCACATATTATAATGTATTTTTTAATACTGATTTAATTGCATTTATAATTTTTTTTCTTTTTGTTTTTGGATTTGCAGAAACTTGATAAACATTCTAGCTGAAGTCTCATAAACTGGAAAGCAGAGGCACGTTCCCTAAAGAGGTTCTAAATTGACATTTTTGTTGCAGGAATGCCTTGGTGGAAAGGCAAAACTGGCTATGATTTGTGCCATTTCTCCCATTTCCTTATAAATGCATTGTATTGAGTTATGTTTTTTACCCTGTAATGGGTCAAAAATGGTAAAAGAAGAGAACAAAAAAGGTAACAAATGGGTTGACCAGTCAAAATTTGGCTAACGTGTATTTTTAATGCTTAAGAACTCCTAATATTTTTATACAATTACATAGATTATTATTTGAATATTATAATTTTTTTAATCATATTTGACATACTAATAGGCAAAAAGTTTTATGTCAACTCGAACCCACTGGACCCGCCTCAAAATTACCCTTTTTGAACTGGGTACCAGCCCATTGGATCCACCCAGTTTGCCTCAAACTTCTGATTTCTTCCACTTTTCTAACATGAATGGAAAATCTATGTTTTAATTGTAAACATGAGACATTTAGTACATTACGATTTGCCCAGCGTGCCAAGGCTATCAAGAACAAAGCAGTTGTTAACAAAAAATTGTAGAATTATGTTAATACGTTGTGTGAAGTGATACGCCAACTAAAGGTACATTTTTCTTTAACTTTAAGGTTTTTGTTTTATGTGATTCAACTACTAACTTTTGTGGACCAATGATTGACAGGATGAATTACTGCGAATGAAGTCAACTGGAAACCTAGTTGACCCAAGCACCGGCTATTCAGCTGATCATTAAAATATAATGTTATAGCGTCCACGTTAACCAGGAAGTATTGAATGTGGATACTATGTGCTAAAGTTCATGAAAAAAGTAGTTGATGAAAGACTTAAAATACTAGTCAATAACAATGCAAGTATACCATCCGTACAATGTATTTACCATTGTTGCATTTTTGTTAATATATATGCATATGGGACCGTCTATGTATGAGTAAAGTATCATAGTTACTAAGTAGAAGTATTGATAAATCTGGTAATTGGGGAATTCTGATCTGATATGTGTTTAATGAGACGCAACACCATTTTTAATGATATATATACATACACCTGATAATTGGTGAATTCTGGTGAATTTTGGTATGACTGTTTATGTATACATACACCTGTTTGGGTCAAATTATCAAACTGGTTAGATTCCTAGCTAACATGATTTTATGTTAATTTGATTGACTTAGTTCTAGAAGTATGTAATATAGAGTTTATGAGTTTAATTTGATGATAAAGTAGTTGAATTTTGTTTAATTATATGTGGGACTTGAAAATTTGGGTGATTTGGTTAGAAATTATAGAATGGAGGTTGATTAACATACTGGTTGTTAGTTCATTTGCATGGTCAAAATTCACAAGTTTAATTTGGTGAAATTGGTTTTTTCTTAGGTTGGAGGAACTAAAGATGAATACACCGACGCTGATTTGGATGGAATTTGCGAAGAGTGGTCGCTCTATGTTTCGAATTTCATTTATGTGTAGGGCTACATATTAAACAATTAAATGAATTTAGAACCTTTTGTATTTTTGTGTGTGCCTGGAACAACTTTTTAATTTTTATAATACTTAATTAAATGAATTTTGTTTTGCTGTTATTTGACAATTATTGATTTATAGTTTTATAAAAACAGCTGGTAAATATATAATAATAAATATATATTTTATAAAGCAACTAAATTTATGACGGGTATTGAGTATCATTTTGAAAGCGTCATAAAATTTACAAAGATGACACGCGCACTCTCGTCATCTTGTCATTTATAACTACCCATTTCTTGACACGCATTGCGGGTCATCTACTGACGGTCATAAAATGCGCGTCATCTTCCGCACATCGTAAATAGATAACGCGCATGTGTGTGTCATCTTTCATACTACCCTTTCCTTGACGAGTATATACGCATCATCTGACCCCAAATATGATGCGCATTGCGTGTCATCTATTGCAGTTTTTCCTGTAGTGATTATAACTCATATTGTATGTATGTCAAAGTTAATTGGGTAAATTGTTTAGCATGAGCTCAGCTATTTGATATTGTAAATAAATAATGTATATATTATAATCAGAATGTTTTAATTTTTGAATGAAAGCTTAGTTTGCTTTAGTTAGAAGCTCCATTAATTATGCATGAACGCTTAGGTTACCGGTGTAGTGTCACGCTTAACTAATATAACATGATTTTGGAGAGAACCAAACATCACCAGAGTTAGTGTTATACGGTTTTGTGGATGTAATTGGACACTGTTACACTTAATATATATCTATATAAGCAAGAATCTTTTCACACTTTAAAATATAGTTGAGAAATTACTAATACGACTCCATTGGATTTTGCCTTGCCAAAGCATAATATTTGAATTGATATGTTACAGGTTATGAAATAACTTTTAGGTAACTTTACAAAATAATAATCATATTTCAAAAATATTTTAATTAGGTCATTTAATTTTTAAAGTTTTTAAATTAAGTAACTTAACTTTCATATTTTATTTAAATTATAAGTTTTACCATATTTTTTAGCATGTTTTTCTTTTTGTTCCAATTAGGATATAGGGGAGGGATCTTTTGAAAACCATGTTATAAATAAAAACCATAAAAATCAAGGGTTACATATATGTAAATACGTTTTACAAAGTATACAACTAAGAGTTATGTATATGTAAATGTTATGTATATGTAAGTACGTGTTAATAAATGTATAACTAAGAGTTACGTACATATACCTTATACAAGTTACGTATATGTAAGTCATTTCGTCGTCATCAAAGTTCCTTGGAGTTTATATTAAAAAATATATAATGACCTCAAAAACAAAATTAAAGTTTACTCAAGGATACTTTAAACAATTCAAAAATTAAATAAATTATAAATTATATGACTGGGTAGAGGTAGTTTTCATGGTTTTCAATTATAAAAATGATTTTCATTTGATCCCTCTCCTTAGGATATATATATATATATATATATATATATATATATATATATATATATATATATATATATGTATATATGTATATATGTATGTATATGTATGTATGTATGTATATATATGTATATATATATATATGTATGTATATGTATGTATGTATATGTATATATATACACATATATGTATATATATATACAAGTGGTAAGCCCGCACGATGTTGCGGGATGAACAATTTACAAATATATAATATAATTTTGATAAAGATAACCTAAATAATGTAGCTTTAAAATATAATCCTTGGGTAATGTAGTTTGTGTATACAAATTACAAGTAAACTCAAAATCTAAAGCTCACCACGACCCGAAACATAATTTAAATACACTAAATACTAAATACATCAGGGATATGTGCGTTATGCGACGGGATAATTGGTGTTGCATCTGACCCAACATATGAAATTCCATATTATTACGCATAATAAAAATTTATTTAATAGTTAGGGATTAATAGATGTAAAAATTATGTTTGTAGAGTTTGTCATTAAACACCACTTTATAAAATAGTAAAACAATCACTTGACAATTTATAAAATGAGATTACATATATGAACCACCTAAAACATTAAGCATTAATTCAAGCATTATCGAGTTACATATATCATCGTTTTGTATGCCAATACATCAGTTAATTCGATAATGAGATTCTTATATTCAGTTTAAGGCCGAGAAAATTGTTCCAAAAAATAAACTATATTTTCTTTAAATGTTTGTTTGGCATACACTCACAAAGGATCTCAATTTAGATTTGTCACAAGTTAGAATAGATCAAAAATTAAGATTTCGAATTTTTTTTGTTAATGACAATTGTAGGAACCTCTGAAGTTAAGAGGCTGATGCAACCAAAAGATACCAAAACAACCAAGTCTTCAACATGCACTTTGGAACAAAGGTGAACTAGCTTCGGAAGTTTTATACACTCAAGAAAAATGCTAAGTGTAAAATCTTCCGAAGCCAAAGTTCAGAAGAAACTGCTGCGGAAGCTTTACACTGAACTTGGAAAATATTCCAAGTATAAAGTCTTCCGAAGCCAAAGACTCAACTCTTCCGAAGGTAAAAGATGAAGTTTTCCGTAGCTCTCAAGACAAAGTCTTCCAAAGCTGTTTAAAGACAAGACCGATTTTCCTCAGAAGAGAGAGAGAATATACCTTTTCCATAAACTTTATCATAAAGTAACCTACTTTTCACTGCATGCTCTGGTAGTTCACCTGCTAGCACTAGTTGGTGAAACTTCCATACTTTATGATACAGTAGATAATGCCTTCGCATGCAAGTTTCTGTTTTTGTTCCTTCTTGGCTTTTTGTAATAGGAAAGTCACTGAGCTATGGCTTGTCATAGTTACTAGTCAAAAGACAATCTGCCTTTTGACTTTAGGCTGATCTTGTTGTCTAGATTAGTCACTTTCAACTATCTTTTTGCATATTGACGGTTGTAGGATGTAGTATAAGTAGTATCCGGTTCTTGTATTTAAAATATACTTGTACAACACTTGTAATAGAACTAGAGAAGAAATATACAACTTTCTTGAAAACTTTATCTTGTGCTCTTGTTCTTGTTTTACTTGTGTTTATCTTGTATCTTCGTAAAGGTTCACAGTTCCCTATTTGAATTGTTAAGTGATCTTAAGATCCTCCTAAGTGTGTTAACTAAGTGCAAGCTTAAGTACCCTTTAACCGGTCCTGCATT
The DNA here is from genome assembly GCA_025506505.1 of Flaveria sonorensis. Classification (NCBI taxonomy): domain Eukaryota; kingdom Viridiplantae; phylum Streptophyta; class Magnoliopsida; order Asterales; family Asteraceae; genus Flaveria; species Flaveria sonorensis. Next base: position 19,914 of record JACCIY010000426.1, read on the forward strand.
TGGTATCAGAGCATTCCAGGCTCTTGATTGTAAGATCTCACCATCTTTAAATCCTCTTAGTTACACACATCACTTAACTCTTCAAATGGCAGCTATCTCCAAAGCTGATATGGAAACTAGAACCATGACAAAGTCCCCTGATCACTCCTGAGGATTTTGACGCTTGGTGTCAAAGAATGGAAGGCTTTATCAAGTCTTAAGATTCCAGGATGTGGGAATCTGTTGTCAATGGACCTCATGTACCATGCACCTCTTCAGCTGCTGCTGGTGGTGGCATGATACCAAAGGAGAGGGCTGACTTTTCTATAAAGACTGGAAAAGAATTGACATTGATCAGAAAGCCATGACAGCTCTCCAAACTACTCTTCCAAACTCCATCTACAGAGGTTTCAAGAAGTGCAAGACCGCTAAACAGCTATGGGATGCACTGAAACTAATGTATGAGGGTTCAAATGAAGCCAAGGAGAACAAGAAGGATTCCTGAAGCAGCAGTTTGAAAATTTCACCTTCAAGACAGGTGAAACCATGACTCAACAATACTTTAGGTATGTTGAGATTGTGGATACTCTGGCTGATGTTGGGGTAACTATTGAGAACAGGGATATTGTTAGGAAGTTCATGTCCTCTCTTCCCAGACAATGGACACACTACTGTGTGGTCATAAGAGGACTGAAAACCTCAAGACCCTTACTCTCACTGAGTTGTATGGGATACTCAATGGATACCAGATGGAGATGAATATGCAAAATTCATTTGGTAGCTCCAACACTTACCAGAGTTCAGCCCTTCATGTAGTTGAAAGGGATAGCAGAGAACCATAGCATCATCTCATCTGCTACCCTGAAAAGTCACAAAAGGGTCCTTTCATCACCTTCCTAGAGACACTAGAGAGAGCTACATCCAAGGAAGTCCCTTCCAAGAGACAAGTTCTTCTCAAGCTTTTGTCTCCACTGATGAAAGTACAGGCAACTATCTTTTCACTCTTGAAGACCTGGACTGTATCCATCCAGATGATCTGGAGTACATGGAGATAGTCCAGCAAATGGCTCTTCTCACTCACTGAGCCCAGAAGTTCTACAAGAGGACTGGAAGAAGGTTTCCTAGCAATGCTGCCAGTGGCAAGTTTGGGCTGGACAAGAGCAAAGTCAAGTGTTACAACTGTAACCAGATGGGACACTTTTCTAGAGAATGCAAGGCACCTAAGTCAAATGGTGGCCAAGCTTCATCCAGGCCAAACTACACTGAAGGAGGGAACCAGAATGAGAAGCCAAGACAGCAAGCCGCAGTGGCTGTTGAAGAAGGAGGCTTTGACTGGAGCTTTCAAGTTGAAGATGCATCTCCAAACCAAGCACTCATGGCTGATCATGATGAAGCCAAGGTACTTGAACATCTTTGCTCTCCTGAATGTATTGCTAAAGTAAATAGATACAGGTCCTACAACTTGGAAATGAGATCTGATATTGAGTCTTTAAATATTTTAAAAGCTGATTTTAAAAGAGCTAAAAATGACTATAAACTTAAGATAGAAGATCTAGAGAAAACAGTTTCAACTCTTAAACATGAGCAGACAAACTACAGGACTCAAATTAAGGATCTCATTACCAAGTTGACTGAATGCCAGGCTGAGCTTGTGATCAGCAAAGCCAGGGCAGAAAAATATGTTCTTGAAGAAGAGACCTTCAAGAACATGATATCCTCATCTCTGCATGCAAAAGTGTGTTATCAAATAAGCAGGGACTGGGATCTAGTGAGATAGCTCCTCCACACACTCTACTATCAGTCAGATCTCCTAGGTGTGGAACTGGTCAAGATGAGCTGCCATCCATAGACCCTAGTGATGAAGAGGATGAAGAGGAGAAGGTGAGGGATGACTCTGAGATGAGTGAAGAGAGTCAATCCAAAAAGGGTCACCATGCTCCTAAGAAGGAAAAAGAAGCTGGTTTGAGCAAAACCAAAGAAAGAACTTGATCAGAAGAGCAAAGAGAAGATCAAGAAAAGCTCAAGAGATCAAGACCACCTTTGATCCCAAACAGAAACAAGTATTTATCTCTGTAGGGTTCAAGGTGATGAAAGCTGAAGATCCTGTCAAGAATTCTAGTACCAAGAGTTCTACTTCAGCTTCAACTCACTCCAGCAACAACAAGAAGACTGATCAGCTGTGTGTCACTGCTACACAGCCTGAACCATCCATTTCAAAGAGCAAGCTTCACCCTAAGAAGCCTGCTGCATCATCTGAAAAGGTGGAGAAAGAAGAGGATAGTGTTCAAGCTCAGTCTTCTTTGGAAAGAAGACTCTCAGAAGGAAAGAATTGGATTGTGTTATGTGTGGTAGTACTTCACATATGGCTAAGGATTGTCAATACAATCCCAAGAGTACTATCCACATGATCAAGAAGAAACTTCTGAGAAGAAGAAGAAACAAACAGCTTCAGAAGGAAAATCTGTTTCCTTCGAAGCTCCAAAATGAAGAAGAAGGCAAGTAGGAAATTGCCTTCGGAAGAAAAGTTGGTCTCGGAAGAAAGGAATGCTTCCGAAGCACTGAAGCTTGCTGCAGTGAAAGCAAGATCTTTCGAAGGATCCGTCTCCAAAGCTTCCGAAGCTACAAAAGCTTCCGAAGTAGTGAAGGTCAAGCCCAATCTTCCAAAGGTGGTGTGGAAGATGAAGAAGACCTTGAGACTAAAGCTCCTCTTCAGCAACAGCAAATGATCCTCAAAGCCTGAACATAGGATCACTTACTGTTTCATTGCCTTCATCTAAACTTTATAAGCCCAAGACCAATGAGGCTTGGGTTTCCAAATGTAACTAAATCATCTCTTTTGTGCAGGGTAGCCAAAGGCAAACAGAAATGTGTGGATCATTGATAGTGGCTGCTCCAGGCACATGACAGGCAATGAGTCCCTACTTCAAAACTTTGAAAGAATTGATGGAGGACCAGTTGCTTTGGAGGAGATGCAGGAGGTTACATTACTGGTAGGGGCATGGTCTCAAATGGTAAGCTCAGCATTGAGAAGGTAAACTTTGTCAAGGAGCTTGGATACAATCTTTTGAGTGTGTCCCAATTTTGTGACCAAAAACATCACATGCTCTTTACTGAGCATGAGTGCATTGTTCTCAAGCCCGGGGTTGACATTCCTCAAGAGCATATTTTGCTCAGAGCCCCCAGGAAAGGGAACATGTACAAGATGGACTTGCAGGAAACATCTCCCTCTGGAGAGATTTCTTGCTTTCTATCTAAAGCAAATAGTGATGAGTCTTTCCTTTGGCATAAAAGAATGTGCCATGTAAACTTTAAGAACATGAATAAACTGATTAAGAATGATTTGGTAACTGAATGCCAAAGAAAGAGTTTACAAGTGATGACCACTGTGTTGCATGCCTGAAGGGAAGCAACACAAAGTGTCTCACAAGCCAAAGGAAATGAACTCTATCACTACTCCCTACACTTGTTACATATGGATCTGTTTGGCCCCACCAGTGTAATGAGTTTAGGAAGGACCTCATACTGTTTGGTGATCACAGATGACTTCACAAGATTTACTTGGGTGTTTTTCCTTAGAACTAAGGATGAAACTCCTGAAATCTTAAAGAATTTCATTCTGAAAATTGAGAATCAATCTGATCACAAGGTCAAAATCATAAGATGTGATCAAGGAACCGAATTCAAAAACCAAATCCTTGATACATTTTGTGATGAAAAGGGTATTTCAAGACAATACAGTGCTCCCAGGACTCCTCAGCAAAATGGTGTTGCTGAGAGGAGAAACATGACACTTATTGAAGCTGCAAGAACCATGTTGTCTGACTCTAAGCTGCCCATCACCTTCTGGGCAGAGGCTGTCAACACAGCCTGCTATGTGCAAAATAGAGTTTTGGTAGTTAAGACACATGGTAAGACTCCTTATGAACTGTGGCACAAAAGAAGACCATTCATTGGTTTTCTCAGAACATTTGGATGTCCTTGCACCATCTTGAATACCAAAGATCAAATAGCCAAGTTTGCTGAGAAATCAGATGATGGACACTTTGTTGGGTACTCTTCTCAAGCTAAGGCTTATAAAGTATACAATCTCAGAACTAGAATCATTGAGGAGTCAGCCAATATGACTTTCAATGAACACACACCTTGTGTGAAAGGTTCTGGTCCAGATTGGCTGTTTGATCTTGACTTAGTTACCAACCGTTTTAACAAATCTTGTAAGAATCTTTCAGGATCTACAGATAACAGGTCAACAGAAGATCCTGATCTAAGATTTGACCTGAAAAGACCAAACAAGAAGACTACTTCAGCTCCAGTGGTGACTAACCCTGCAATTGAAGCTCCCATCAGCACTAGCATGACAAATACTGCTGATTCAAATGAATTGCCTTCAAATTCCAGCTCAGAGGCTCAGAATTCAGGAGAAGGAACTTCAAATGCAGGAGGAGGAACTGGAGGTGGTGACAGTGATCAAGAATTTCTTGATGCTGAAAACCACTCCATTGAAGACAACATGAATGATGTTACACACTCATTGGATCAAGTCTCTCTTGATAAGTGTGCTGATGTGGTGGGAGACACCTTATTGCCAGATCAGAATTTCTCAAATTTAGATCTGTCTAACCAACTTGCTGTGATCCCTCAACTTCAGATCCACACCACAAACATCATTGGAAATGTTGACTCAGGGGTAAGAACAAGAGGACAAGCTCATGATAGCCATGTTTGTCTACATGCTTGTTTCTTATCCCAGATAGAGCTGAAGAAGGTTGATGAGGCTTTGAAGGATGGAAGCTGGATTGAAGCTATGCAAGATGAGCTACTTCAAATCAGAAGATAGAAGGTTTGGAACTTATGTCCCCTTCCTCAAGGGAAGAGTGTCATAGGAACCAAATGGGTATTCAGGAACAAGAAAGATGATAGAAGGATCATCATCAAGAACAAGGCTAGACTGGTTGTCCAAGGATACACTCAAGAAGAAGGAATTGATTACACTGATGTCTTTGCTCCAGTTGCAAGACTTGAAGCTGTAAGAATATTTCTGGCTTATGCTGCATCCAAGGATTTCAAGGTCTACCAGCTTGATGTGAAGTGTGCTTTTCTCTATGGGTGATTGATGAAGAAGTTTATATTAAACAACCACCTGGCTTTGCAGACCCAGATCATCCTGATTATGTCTGCAAGCTTGATAAAGCCCTTTATGGACTGCATCAAGCTCCAAGAAAGTGGTATGAGACACTATCAACATACCTCTGTCAACATGGATACAAAAGAGGTACTATTGATGGGACTCTCTTCATCAAAGAACAGGAAATGACACATTGCTAGTTCAGATATATGTGGATGACATCATCTTTGGTTCAACTAATCCAAAGCTCTGCAAAGACTTTGAGATGCTGATGAAGAATAGATTTGAAATGAGTGCCATGGGGGAACTCAATTTCTTTCTAGGAATTCAAGTGAAGCAGGTTGAAGATGGCATCTTCATCAGTCAGTCAAAGTATGTACAGGACATACTTACAAGATTCAAGATGACTGACTGTAAGGTTGCAAAGACACCCATAGCCAGAAACCACTCCCTTGGTCCTGATCTTGAGGGGGAGTGTGTTGATGAACATCTCTACAGGGCTATGATTGGGTCACTTATGTATCTTACTGCTAGCAGGCCTGATATCATGTTTGCCACATGCATATGTGCAAGATATCAAGCCAACCCCAAGATGTCACACCTAATCACTGTCAAAAGGATCCTTAGATATCTCAAAGGTGCTCCAAATCTAGGCCTTTGGTATCCAAAGAATTCAGACTTCAATCTGTATGCTTATACAGATAGTGATTATGGTGGCTGCAACATGACTGCAAAGTCCACATCTGGGGGGTGTCAGTTCCTGGGTGGAAGGATAGTCTCTTGGCAATGCAAGAAGCAATCCTGTGTGTCTGCATCAACTGCTGAAGCTGAATACATTGCTGCTGCCAGCTGCTGTGCTCAAGTGCTTTGGATTCAGAATCAGATGCTAGACTATGGGTTCAATTTCAAAGAGACTCCCATCCACATAGACAACAACAGTGCCATCTCTATTACAGAGAATCCTGTGCAGCACTCAAGGACCAAACACATCAACATCAGGTATCATCTGATTAGGGATAATTTTGAAAAGGGATTGATAAAACTAATCAAAGTTAACACAAATGAACAATATGCCGATCTGTTCACAAAAGCTTTTGATGAACAAGATTTAAATATCTTGTATCAGCTATTGGGATGATTAACTTTGAGTAGATTTTTCTTAATAACTTAATCAATATTATTTCTTAAAACTGTGTGTCCTAGGTTGTCTATTAGATCACTTCATAAGCCCAGTTCTCTTTGGAAGAAAAACGAACTTTTAAAATGATATCTCTTAGAATGATGAAAATTACCTTCGGAAGAAGCAAAAGTTGCCTTCGGAAGAAATTTATGTCTAAATCGTTTAAACAGCTTATCTGAGATTTACCTTCGGAAGAAATTCTTGAAGTATCTTCCGAAGCTTAAATTTTGGTATAAGTACTTAAATGCTTTTAGGAACAAATTTCTTCCGAAAGCAATTTAGTCTCGGAAGACTCATTTATTTCTTCCGAAGCCAAATTTTCAAAACTCTTTGAAATATCTTCCGAAGCAAAATTGCTTTCGGAAGCTTTGATTGCAAAGCTTCCGAAACCAAAATTGCCTTCGGAAGCTTTTTCTACTTCCAAGAAAACTAACTTTTTGGCGCCTTTTTCAGAAGTAGGACCCACTTGCGGATTTCAAAGTTTATCTTTTTGTCATAACTTTGTCTCAAATCCAGAGTATATCTTTCCAAACGGTTCTATTTCATCTCACTTCTTCATTGTTCCTTAACCTAAAATTACCCCAAATTTCATCTTCTTCTTCTTTCCTTCACTACAAGCTTCTTCAAATGGCCAATCTTGATCGTCGTAACGACCCTGATTTCACCATGCACCTACACAGGCAACACAATCAAGTTGCTCTGTTAAACTCTGAGAAGGATCCAAGCTTCTCAGACGTGTGTAGGTATCTTTCTTTGTCTCACTACTTCACCTCCCTTACAATCGATCCTCCTCTCTATGAGGATCAGTTGCTTGAGTTCTGGCGGACCTGTCAAGAGGTCACCATGGACGGGGAGAAGGCACTGTCTGCCACAGTGCAGGGGAGGATGGTTTTCATCACTCCAGCCATTATCAACACCCATTTCAGCTGGATGATGAAGCAGGTGAACTGTCTTTCCAAAAACTGCTGTCAACCAATCCTTTGAGCAGATGGGATATGAAGGTGACTTTTCAGTCAAGACCTTCAGGAAGGGGAAGGTCTCATTCCAATGGAAATACCTCCTTCATGTCGTCATTCACAGCTTATCCAACAAACATAGAGGATGGGACCAGATTCCAGAATACCTCTCCTTCATTGTCCATGGGATGGTTCAAGGGGTCAAATTCAGGTACTCTCAGTTTGTATTTACAAATTTACTAGCGAATTTGGATTCCTTAGAATATTACATGTTCCCCGGTATGTTCAACACATTCTCAACTGTGAATTGGGACCACAGTTGAGGGGAACAGGTAATGTTCTTAAACTTGCACACATGAGGCCCGACATTTTCAAGATATTGAAAAAGCCAACTGTTGGGTTCTCAGGGTAGAAACAGCCCTTGTCCCAAAATGTTTGAGCTCATTGCTCAGGGTGACATCCTAGCTGCACCATCTAGTGATGAACCAACACCCTCTACTTCTCAACCACCATCAAGGCCAAAATCACCCTCACCTACACTAGAAAATCCAAACAAACCCTGCACTTGCTATTGAGCATGTGCAGGCCCCCATATCACAACCCATACAGGAGGAAGTGGACCTCGAGCTCCCACTTCCCCTGAGGAGCAAACCACTCCCATCTTTCAAACAATCAGTGCTGAGGTTCCTCATGCTCAGCCTGATGAGCTCACAACTCCACAAACAGCCTTAAGCCATCACTCTGAGTCTCAACACTCTAGTGATCAACCTTCAGGGGAAAGCTACCATCCCCAGCCTCTTGATCTTAACCACCCATTCCCAGCCTTGACTTCTATCTGATGAAGATTTGGGTTTCAGTGAGTATCATGACTCTCCCCTCTCTACCCACTCAAGGGGAGATGAGTACTCCTGCTTCACCCATGTCTAGCCCACATCAGACACCCCAAACTGAGGTGGATCTTCCTGTGATTGTCCAGGAGATCCATGTGGAAGAGGCTCTCACTGTTGCCAGTGATTACATCTTAAGACCTCAACCACGCAACCCAGCCTCTTGACACTGTCATTGGGCAGGGGAAATCCAGCAGCCAAGAACCCCATGCTGGTGGTGAAGGAGCAGACCTCGGTTCACCTCCTTCATCCCCCAATGATTCTTCAACTGAAGATGAGGGGAGTCTGAAACTCAGGGTGCACCAACTCGAAGACATCTGCACCCAACTGGTTTCACAGATAGCTCACCTTGAATCACAGGTGACTATCTTGCAAAGGAGGGTCCATGACCAGCAACTTGAGATCACCGATCTCAAGGGCCAGTTAGCTGAGAGACCTATAGGACAAACTCATCCAGGTCCACAAGAACCTGTGGATGTTATGGATCACTTCCCCAGCTCACCTATGCATGAGGGTGATGCTACCAAAAAGGGGAGGAAGTTCTGACAGCCACAGAACCTGGGAGTTCTTCCTCAAGTATGGACATACAGGACTCACCATCCTATCTTGCAGTTGTCCATGCTCAGCAACCTCCTCTAGACAGTGATCTGGAACTGCTCATTCAACAACTGTTTGAGGAGGGAGTACCAAGAGCAATGTCTGCCCCATCTGAGAACCCAATCTGGGGTTGGGGGTATGACAATGATAGGAAAGCTCTTGTGATCTCTAGAGCTCAGGGTCAAAAGAAATTCTCAACATCTCCACCCTGAGTTTCTATGAGAGTATAAACTTGGTAGATCTGGCACTTGTCAACCCAAGCAATAACAGACAAGCTGTCAGATTAGCCAATCAATTCAAGACTGGGTGCTGGCAGAATTCAAAAGGAGAACTGCATTATATAGACAGAGGCTAGCAGTTGAAGCCTTTGGTCAACTGGATGTTGAGGTAGACCCCAAGATTAGCTTCAAAAGGGAAAGCCTTGACTGAAGGCCCAGAGGCTGAGACTGTGAACCTTGAGACAAGATCTCCTCCAGCACCCCATACCCTCAGTGAGGCACCAGCTGGTGATGGTGCTTCACAACCTCTCTCTGGCCAGAGCTTGACTGCTGAATCAAGCAATGAAGGCCAAAGCTCTCCTCAGACTGAGTCATCAAGATCTGCAATTGACAAGGCAAAAGGAAGATGACTCTGAAGAGATTGAAGAAGAAAAAAGAGAGAGGAAGAGGAAGCTGAGGGGAGAGAGTTCAAGTGGTTCCCCAGGATTCATGCAAGCTGCAATTCTGACTGCCCCTGTACCAAACACTCAAGAAGATGAATTAAGAGCAGCCAGGCTCAACTATCTGGGGACCAGGAACTACAACATAGATGAACTCATCTCTCTCCCCTTAGAGGAGTTAAATGAACTGGCTGACATTGAATTGTCAAAGGAGAGGAAGGAAGCAGAGGATGCAGCCTTGACCCTCAAACACAAGGAAGAAATGAGGAGAAAAAGGCTTTACAAGAACATTCCTGTCCTCTCCCAGTTCAAGAAAGTCCTGAGTCAGAGACTGTGGCTGCTGAACAACCTCAGGTAGTTGATGAAGAAGAAAGATTAAAAATGATCAACTACCAGAGTGCCACAGGTCTCTATCAGGCACCTGCACTCCTTCCCTTGCCTTATGATTATATATTATTTGAATACAATAAGCAGCTAGAAGAGCAAGCCAAGAAAGAAAGGCAAGCTGCAAAGAAGAGGCAAAGGGAAGAAGCTGCAAAATCAAGAGCCATCATCCAAAAAAGTCAGAAAAAGTAGTAGATAGGCAGAGGATGATGAGCTTCTTGAAAGGCTTGGTCCCATGTCTCTATCCACAATGGATGAGCACATAAGGGTGATCAAGCAGAAAGATAAAAAGGGGAGCTTGTCATCTGTCAAGCTCAACCTGAAGTTGAGGTAAAGGTGGAACCTACAGAGACAACACCACCTGCACCTGAAGCTGCACAACAGCCAACTTCATCTTCTAACCCAGCAGGGTTCTCCTCCCTCTCCTTCTGAAACTAGGAGAGAGGAGATCCCAACTGAGAGGGAATCCACTGAAGAACCTGGTACTGAAGACCAACCCTCTCAGTTAAAATCATCAGGGAGAAAAAGAGGATGGCCAAAAAAGATCATCTTCAAAGAAGAAAAGAAGAAAGGCATCCTCCTCCCAACCTCAGGATGAGTCAGAACATCCTGAGGAAGTGCATGAAGAGGACTCTCAACCAACTCCTATCATAGTAGAGCCTCTCTCTGTTGGAAGACAAATTCTGTCCTGGACTTTTGCTGAAGATCCAGACAGATGGTATGTCACTAGAGATCAGGGAGAACAACATGTCTACTTCACAAGTGACATGCTTGAACTCCCTCTGCATGATCTCTATGACATGAGAAGGTACTTCATGAGTCTGAAGAATCCAGATCTACTGATGAAGAAAGGAATTCTGAAGATCCTCATGTGGACTATCCCAGTCTGAAGAACCTCTCTGTTTTGGTAGCATCAGCCTAGGGGGAGTTTGTAGGAACCTCTGAAGTTAAGAGGCTGATGCAACCAAAAGATACCAAAACCAAGTCTTCCAACATGCACTTTGGAACAAAGGTGAACTAGCTTCGGAAGTTTTACACACTCAAGAAAAATTAAGTGTAAAATCTTCCGAAGCCAAAGTTCAGAAGAAACTGCTACGGAAGCTTTACACTGAACGTGGAAAATATTCCAAGTATAAAGTCTTTCGAAGCCAAAGACTCAACTCTTCCGAAGGTAAAAGATGAAGTCTTTCGTAGCTCTCAAGACAAAGTCTTCCGAAGCTGTTTAAAAACAAGACTGATTTTCCTCAGAAGAGAGAGAAAAGATACCTTTTCCATCAACTTTATCATAAAGTAACCTACTTTCCGCTGCATGCTCTGGTAGTTCACCTGCTAGCACTAGTTGGTGAAACTTCCATACTTTATGATAAAGTAGATAAGGTCTTCGCCTGCAAGTTTCTGTATCATAAAGTAACCTACTTTCCATCAACTTTATCATAAAGTAACCTACTTTGACTCAGGTTGTACAGTAATTAATGGATAAGTGTAAACTGCTTTATTGAGTATAACTTGTGAATATTATGCTGCCTGTATTAATTAATCCAGCTTCTCTAGCTGATATCTTTGTGTCTCGGTGTTTGATACTTGAATGATGAATAGATCCCTTAATCCCTAACATATACTAGTTAAATGTAAGCACCCGCTTTTGTTCTCTAATAATCATATCCAATAGTGTGAAATAGCGTGTACTTTGCCGTAAAACCCAACATGTCACACTGATAATTGAATCAGACATCATAGGTGATTTGTTATCATGATTGATTGATAAAGATTGCCGATGAGTTGAACGAAATTAGTGATGAATCTGGTCTCAAAGAAGCGTGGCATATAACACCACTGAAGATGGGGAAAAATGAGGTACTGCAATCAGTTCTTGTTGCAGTATGTTGGTTTAAACAAATGTATGTTCTTGACACAAGTTGGAGAAATGCAACTAGAATCTGAAGAGGAAATGAATACTTCTTGCAGATAAATTAAAATTACTGAAACTTGATAATGGACTGTAAAAACTAACAATAACTTTACTACTGGGGACGTTAAATATAGGTTTAAAAGCGTTCGGTGGAGTTTCTATTACCAAATACAAACTTGTTGGAGTGATGAGGTTATGTCGCCCTTCAATGATTTTACATTCCTACGAGTGTGATCTTTTTTATACGCACATGTGAACACACAAATGATTATTAATTAGAATTATGTATTTTTTTTGTTGATTTTAGTTTCTTACATCTTTATATTAACCTTTTTTTTCTAATGTTTGGTTAGATTTTGATTTTCTTTTTATCGTTTTGGTAAGTAAGTACCAAATGATAGTTTTCTTGACATGCTAGAAATTCGAAATAAAACAACACTAAATTACTATTTCAATCACTAACATTTTTAAAACTAACTAGTTGTATATTTAAAATTTAAGAATATTATTATGTCTCCTGACTTTTTATTTATTCATCCATTTGGATCGTTAATGTTAACACCGTTAATTTTTATATTAAATATTTTGCGAAAAATACTAAACTACCCCTGAAAATTAAAAAAAACAAAAAAAAAAAAAGAAAAAAAATTGTGGGATTCACCCACCCACCACCATCCCCACCCCCCTCCACCCCTACCACCACCACCCACCGCAATCAGATCCACAGCCAGTGCCGGAGCAATATCCTCAACCACCACCCCAAAATGTCCTTGTTTCACAGTCGAACACACACTCCTATTCATCACACGATCAAACTCAACCTCGCCAAACAAATAAAATACAACACATTTTGGCAACATCCCATCTCGCGAAACCCTCAAAGATTCAAACTTTATCAAAATGGGATCCTTCGACGACCGGAGATCCAGCTCCAGCAACACTTTCGCCGGCGAATACGATGCATTATACGCCAATAAACCCAACTTTCGTGATAGAAACACATACTCCGGCAATAGGTAGTAAACCGACAACCAATTTCCCAAATTTTGGTACACTAAACCACCCTCGGAGTTCCAAACTGATACGGACTATCCACCCTAACCCTTCAGCCCATGATCTACCCAATAGCTCCATGTATTCATTCCTGCATTATAGGCTGCACGTTTCCCTTCAAATGTTGCTTTAATATTTATTTATTAATTAGGGTAGTGGGGTAGTTAATATCCATGATCTAGTAGTTATATGCATGCATTCACGTTTCTCTTTTGCCTATTTGGATGGCCTAGTTGTTTAGAATGGAGCACAAGAATATTATCAATCCTATTGTTTACTTACATAAATTTTGCATTGCAAGTTTGTTTCTGCACTTCTTCTTCCTTATTAGTTTATTTGAGTCTAGCCCACTTACGGGTGTACCACAAACACACCCATTGGAATATCAAAACTCTTTGAACCCATAAAACCCTTTCTTCTCAGGCCACTGCTCCTCAGGCGGATGGCGGCGATGGTGATTCCGGCTAGTTCAGTGGTGGCATTGCCATCGTGACGTCGTAGATGATGCCGGTGATTGGCCGGTGCCGAGGGAGAGCTTTGAAGGCGTAATCTTGGAGAATTGTGTCGAGAAATGTTGACGAAATTGAGGTGTTTTTGGGGGGTGATTGAGCTGTTAGAAATGGGGATTTGAAGAGTAGAATTGCAAGAAATATAGGGTAGAATAGATGAGATGGGTGTTGGATCTCACTAAGTTTTTTTTTTTTTTAATTACTACGGATAGTTTAGTATTTTATAAATATTTGACAGAAAAACCAAGAGTGTTAATATTTAGGATTCAAATAAATGAAAAAATAAAAAATCAGAAAACATAGTAATGTTTTTAAATTTGAATGATATAACTAGTTTAATTTAAAAAAGATTTGTAATACAAATTATAATTTACTCTAAAAACAATGTTATTGTTGGATTTGAAATACGGCTCCATAAGCCGTATGTTATTTATTTTTTTTAAATATTCATTTTAACCTTCATACTACATATAACATACGTTTTTCATCCATTTGATGTTTTCTAATAATTTTGTTTCTTTATAATAATAACTAGGGCTTTTACCGGTAGCGCGTTGCGGGGACATTGTACGTGAAAAAATAAATTATAAATTAACAATCGACCAAATTGTCTGCGGGCTAAATTCACGTCGAACCCTAAAATAACTCGAATTTATACCGTTGAACGAAAATATTTTATATTTGACCCAACTCGTACCGACACATATCTAAAAATCAAGTTAGAATCAACTTAATCACTCAATAACTCAATACCACCAATTGAAATAAGAAAATTATCAAAGTTAAAAAATTAAATACTAGTGCAGAGATGGGAAATTTTAATAACACACGTGTGATTGAAATCCAATATAAAATATTGATAAATTCATATTTTCATATATTGCTAGTAATTGAAACAAACTTAAAGTTATGTGGTAAAATTTAAAAACTCACAAACTTTTCATGAAAGTTTGATATATATATATATTATATATATATATATATATATATATATATATATTATATATATATATATATATATATATATATATATATATATATATATATATATATATATAATTTTTGTTTGTGTACCTTTTCTAATATAAAATAACAGAATGCACTGTTGTTTTTTTTTTTCAGTCAATGTTTTGATATAATCTTTTTTTTAACACAAAGTTGTATTTAAAATCAAGTATTTTTAAGTGTCATATGTTATAGAAATTATCGATATTGTAACGAAACAAACGAAATACAAGTGAACATCATCAAGTGACTGTAGCTTTTAAGACAGAAGACGTTTTAAGGTTTTACGTGTTAGTGATAGACGTCACACCATGTTTTTACATATGTGTTTAGATATTTGGAATCGTGACGGGATTCCCAGCGCGATGCATGGGAATGAAAAACCTAGTTAAAACTAAATAAGACAGCGGAGATAGTGAAGAGTTGCAACTAATTCTTCCGCTAGTCAATGTCGTAACTATTTCTTAATTTCATGAAACCATTACTTATGATCCATATCCTGACTCAATGTCATAACTCTTTTGACGAAACCATAATTACGAGGACAAGTTTTGGTAGTTCAAGTTGAGGCGTTTGAGTCCGCACTACAAAAAATTGCCAAACAGTGACACACAAAAAGTGTCACAAAATACTCAAATAGTGACACTTTTTTGTGTGCCACCCATTCTTGCAGAGATCTTTAATGACACTTTTATTTTTAACATAATATTAATTACAAAATATCTATACCAATTTAGTGGCATAATTTTTTTACCATAAATTTAAAAAACGCTTACGTGGGCACAAATGTTGTGACAATAAATGTATTTCTAGTTAGAGATAAATGATGGTTGTGAATCATTATTAATTTACAATATAAAATAAAAATGGAAATGAAAGCACGTAAAATTATATAATCATAACTTAGATTATGGTTTCAATCCAAACATGATCCAATGTTAGCGAACAAATACATAATAAGTTTCAAACGTATTTCAAGTGTTTACAAACAAAGTGAATATGCTTTTTCAGGTCGTGAACTCTATTCCAAGGATCCATGAATGTTGCTATAATGCTATCTCTACTGCACCAACACTTCACATTTTGTCAAGTCTGCCTTCATCATCATGACTTCTTGAAGATGATATTTCGTTACTAGATGAAGAACCAACACGAGGGACCTAAAAATACAAAGTAATGAAAAATAGATGTTAATACAAAGTAGTAAGGACGAGCAACTATAAGATATAAGGACCCAAAATTATGTGTACATAAAGTAATAAACGGGTCAAACAAGTTAAGCTGTACATATTGCAATAAACGGTCAAATAAGTAAAGCTATATATATAATAATAAACGGGTCAAACAAGTAATACATATAGTAATAAATGGCTCAAACAAGTTATACATATGGTAATAAACAGGTCAAACAAGTAAAACTATGCATATAGTAATAAACGGGTCAAACAAGTAAAACTATACATATAGTGGTTAACAAGCGAGGCTAAATAGGAAACAAGCATGTACAAATTTCACCAGTATTGTATTCTAATAAATCTATACAATGAATGCTCCAGATCAACAATTAGCAATACCTAGGTTGATCACTAAAAGATATATGGTAATAATCATCACAATATTATTAAAAGTAGTGTGGTCATGTATGTAAGTACCTGTATGTTCATATCACTAAGTACTGTAGACAAGTTTGCATTGGGGATATGTTCTTGGATAATGTCATCATCGCATTCACAGCACTCTGTAGCTGATGAATAATTTGTGAATTATTCAGAGAATTACCATTACTTTTTGGCCGGCATCCTTCCAACTAATCCAACATACCCTCTTTTCTCTGGGCCTTTAACTTTTGAATAGTCATCTATGGTAAAATCATCCAGATCTCCTGGTGTGCTTGTAGAGAGTCAATTGCAATAGCTTTTAGTGAACTCTAAATATATAATAATACAGGTAAGCATTTATTATTATTATTTTCTAAAGTAAACATGCACATGATAAATAGAAACATTTTATTATGTAAAAATGCATTACCACAACTCTAGGAGCTTCATCATCTACATAACTTCCATCTTTATGAGTTCGTGTTATTATGTACATTTCTCCTCTTGTTGGGTACACACCATCATTTTTCATTGCCTATAATTTATGTTTTATGGTTAGTAAGAGAATTCAAAAGAATGTATGACAACAATGTCAAAATATAACTAGATTAATACAACTTCATGAGCAAGTCTAGCAAATGACTTTGTCCCAGTTACATGAGGTTCCTTCATCTTTGAGCGGCTTGATCTTTTTTAGCACATGTATTCTATAGTAATTGGTATTTTAGCACATGACAAGAAATCATACAATATAAAATTATTGCTCTCAAACTCAAATGATTCAAACTAATTTTCTAAGCAAATTGGAAATAAAAAGCCATATTGAAAATAAAATGAGAAATTGGTATTGTTACCTGAAATTCTGGAGTGAACCAACGAGTAACAAGTTCTTTAAGTTGAGTTGCACTCACTCTATTATCATTACTAGTTTGTTGCTTCACAATTTCATCAACACTGAGGCTTGGATCATATCCACGTGACTTTAATATACCTTTCCATGTTCTCCATTTTTTCCCCATGCTATGTAGTATCCATTTTTTAACCTGACTTGTTTCATCTGGATGAAAAGTAAGTTTGGACTACAAATGAAAATTACATATATATTAGTGTATAACTCTTACCTTAATGAGTTTACCCTTACAAGTGAATTGGCTCTTCTAAATTACACTATATTTAAAAAAAAAAAAAAACCCAAAAATAAAGTCTATTAGTGGAAAAATTGAGTTAGCCCCTAAGCAATTTTGGTGATAGGCCCCTAAACTTTTTAACAAACTGGATCAAGTCCCAACTAGTTTTTGTGATAGGCCAATGTTTCAATTGAAATTCCAGAAGTCAAACTAGGTTCTACATGCAATTCTCAATGTAACTCTACCAAAAGAGTTCATTATCAATCAAAATTCCATGTTTCATTTTAAGATGTAATATGGATTTGTGGTAATATATAGTTATATAGCAATCTGTATTTTGTCTTTTAACATATTAATGTTGAAGGTAATCATAAAGATTATTGATTTAACCATTTATAGCATAAAACACCAAACCAACTGTTATAACGTGCCATTTTTTAGTCATATTATCCTTGAGATATCTTATAGCTATCTCTAAATCTTGCGTTTAAAGAAACTATAAATTATTTAAGATGATATGTTTTTTGTTGTTTGTGTTGTTTACTGTCAATGAAGATTTTTAGTTGTTCAAATGTTTCGGCCTCTTTATCCTAAATTCATGTTGCACACACAGTTACTTATATAATGAAGAAAATACCTATTTGTGGAAGTTTGTTTGATAAACAATTTCATTCCAGTAATACTTTGAAGTCAATTTGCAAACAGCACATAAATTGCTGTAATTTAATATAATAACAATCATGTACCTTAATAAGACCAACAAAATAATGTCATCAATAGTTCACTGTTACCGTGATGAAAAAGATAGAGAAAGTACCTAAAATCTGGTCGAGTTCACAGTCGACTAGTAATGATCTTCAAATTGAACTTCTGAGCAGAGTAACGTTGATGAAATAAAAGAATGAGGAACCTAGTTGCAGCGATGAAAACCGTGGAGGACTGAACTTTCGAACGGTAAGGATCCTACAAACGCAAAACTACATTAAATAACTAACTTTCAACTTTCGAACGATGATGAACGGTGATCAAATCCAACAATTAACAGCAATTAAGTCAAAATGATTCATTACTAGGTGCAAAACTAAAATAAATAATTACAGTGAGTATGAAATTAGTTACTTGTTGGCCATTCTACCCTTATTATTCTAAAAACTTAATTTCCTATCTTTTTTACATATCAACCCAGATGCCTACACTAAAAGCTTGCATCATCAACCTAAATTGAAACAACTTCTCATCAATAGTTTCTTCGTCACTTTCTCAATATCATTTTTTATATCAGTTATCACTCAACATAAAACTTAACTTCCCCTGATTATATTCTTTAAATACTTAGGATCCTTGTAATAATTTCAAAATCACTTTGGATTTATTTGGGAATCAAAAGGCTATGCCTCTCTAAAGAATAATTCTTTATTGATTCAGAAGTATTACAATTATCAACTACAGAAGGTGTTTACCAAATGAGATTATACCCACAGTTAATTTTAACACTATGTCGCCAACGCTCCGACTTCGATTGATGTCGATCGGTATGTCCTTGATTGTGCCATATGCAATTCACGAAACAAATCCTATTCTTTTGTTAAACCGATCCTAAATCTGATATGCTCAGCAGACGGTTATCAAATCCAAAAATTAAGTCAAAATCAATCGTTATTAAATGCAAAACTACATTAAACAACATGAATTCACTTGTAAACAGATCCGACAACTATGTTGTTGATTGAGATGAAGAACCCGAGAAATCCCACCACAACGAAACCAATCGCGGTACAAATTGCTACCTTCCGGAATTTTGTAAACAAATGGACTCAAATTGCTAATCACAATGATGAACCCTTGTTTCTGATTAATGGTTTATGAAGGCACATGGGTGATCGTAGAAGGGAGTTGAGAGGGAATTTGGTCAATGAAAATTTAGGTTAATAAAATATAAACCCTAGTTTTAACTTAATGAAAATTTTGGTGGGATTTGTTTGGAGGGAGTTTTTTAATAAAATATGTCACTAAAAGTTTTTTAAGGAAAATTTGAGGGTGAATAGTATTGGATTGATTAGTGGCATAAAATTATATAACACGTAAGATGACATAATAAAATGCCACTAAAACTTTAATTTTGAAGCATAGATGATAAATATGATTAAATATATAGGTCAATCAAATATGGCACACGCAAAGTGCTACTAAAACTATATATTAACGGTACAAAAGTTTAATACCAAAAAAAACCACTAAATGGCACTTTGTTGTAGTGCCGGTTTATAGTCCACGTAGTAGATTAGAACTACAAGCGAAAATTCATTAATATGAACTCTCCAGAAATGAATTATTATTGAAATTGTTTATTTTGTAAATAAAGATCATGATCTTTATCCTTGTTAGATGCAGCTTCGGTGGTTAACTATGAACTTGTTAGCTAGGAAAGAATTTTCATCAATATGAATGACAGTAATTAGCAAAGATCTTTATATAGAGAGGTCACAATAAGAAAAAACATAAAACGTTCATTCAACTGTTTGACTTTAAATGTTCATTCATTTATTCAGGTTCACAAAAAGTACATAACATTAAAACAAAAACCTACTCTGAGAGTAAATGATACAAAAACTTGACCCATTTAAAATTGTTGTCTAACATTAAGTCTATTAAAATGGTTTTGATGTATTTTGACTAACATTTTATTTAATTGGATCAAAATCACTCGAACATACTTCAAGCAGCTTAAAGTTTTTGTGCCTTTAGAATGGTTTTAATGAATTGTTGGTTTATATGCTATCCATATTTGAGAATTGTAGGTTTTGATGAATTTTTAGTTTATATGTTAAAACTTGAGAATTTTATGTTATATATGTTTATGATTAAATAGCATGGTTTATATGCTATTCATATTTAAGAATTGCTGGTTTTGATGAGTTGTTAGTTTATATGTTGAAACTTGGGAATTTTATGTCACATGTGCTTATGATTAAATAATATGATCTTATGCTATCCATATTTGAGAATTATTGGTTTTGATAAATTATTAGTTTATATGTTCAAACTTGGGAAATTTAAGTTTATATGTGCTTATGATTAAACACCATGGTTTTTTTTTTTCTATTTTATAACAGTTACGTTGTCGAAATTTTATAAGAATCTTAATACCTTTTTATTTTGATTCTTTAAATTTGCAGGCAAAAAGAAATCAATACGCCTAAATGGAAATAGAGGTGGGTGAGTTGCCATTAATGAGATTGAATGTTTAGAGCAGACATTAGAATAAAGGCGTGATCATACGAGGGGTGTTGAACGAAAAGTAAAATATATTTCTTATTATGAACCATCAAGCGGGTCGTCATCACATTAGAATAAATAAATAGAAGCATTAAAGCAACAAGTGTGTGAAACGCAATAAAGAATGAATGAATTTAAAGTAAAAAAGCCTAATCTTGATAACGATGAAGATGATGAAGACGATGGCGCGCAATTAGAAAGTTAATTTGTTTCGGTTGTAAAAATTTAAAACATATTTACTTTAGTATTTTCATTTTATTTAGAATGTAATTAACTAGAATTGTTTGATTTTCATTGGTATTCGTAATATTAGTTTTCATTTCTGTGTATTTGATTTGTGTTCAAAACATTGAATTTTAGGTAAAAAACCTGAAAAAAATTAAATTTTAAAATTAAAATTTTAATCAAAAACACTATGGCGACGATACGTTGCCGCAATAGGTCAAATAAAATAATTGTTTTTAATTTAAAATATTTTTTTTATTTTTATTAATTATTATATTAAAAACCCTACGGGGACGACTTGTCGTCAACACAAGGTATATTTGCTTATTTTTTTAATTTTTAAAAATCATGATTCAAATAATGCCAAGTATTTGGCGACGACTAGTCGTCGCAACAACCTCAGTAGTTGTCGCCATAGACCTCTACGTCGACTGAGGCTGTTGTGACGATAGGATTTTAACCTATGGCAACACGAATCGTGATGACATGTCATCACGATAGGCTATGCCGACGACATTTAGTATTTACGGCGATGACTTTTGTTTTCGCGATAGGCCGAAATAACGTGTGAGTAGTTGTAGTGGAAAACTTTCATACTTATGTCTTCAATTGAAATAATTCCACAAATAAGGAAAAACATGTTCATATACGTAAAACTTGATTCTTCAGAATGTTAGTCTTTATGTTTGGGTAGCCCTCTCATCGGTGCTCATTCAACATTTTCTTTATAATATCTATAAGCCGTTTAAACTTTACATGACATGCATGTTAAAAAGTCAATTTGTAAGTGAACTATAATTTTTCTAACTTGATAACACATTACTTTAACTATATAGCACTAACAGTAATATTTCAAATACATAGCATATCCATTCAAATATTGTCACTTTATATGTAGCATTATATTATACGTAACATCATTTTATCATAAACTTTTTCATCTAAATATGCTAATAGCTAGTACAAGACTTTTTTATCCGTTGTTTGCAACACACTAAAAACTCTTGTATCTATTTTCTTGTACAAAAGTCTTTTATCCATTGCTTGCACTCATGCAAGGCTCCTTTATATGTGCTTAATATCATCTAAGACTTCTTCATCCAAGTCATGCAACAAAATGCAAGACTTCTCATTACATTATATAACTATATATTCATACTTTATATATAACATCTCTATCATATGCGTTATCCATATTTAATACAGTATATTGCTATCACATCACACTTTATATGTTACCATTGCATTCAAAAATAATACGCGCGATACTATCACAGTTGTGTTAGGGATCCGGGTGTAGATCGACACACAAACACAATCAAACGGTGAGAGAAAATAATAATAAAGATGAACACGCGAGATTTAACGTGGTTCGGTCGATGTGACCTACGTCCACGGGCTGCAACCAGGATACTATTTTATTGCTTTCTGCCTCACTCGTGAGGAATTACAAGTACAATGACACAATATAAATAGAGAAAATTAGGGTTTACAACTTAATCCCTAAGAAAACCCTAATGGGCTAAAATTAAATGAAAACGAGCCAGGTCTTTAATTTAATTAATCTGCCACTGAGTTGTCATTTAACCCGAGCCCAAGTCAAGACTCCACAAACCCAACAATCTCCCACTTGGAGGCTTGATCATCTTCAAACTGCCTTCCGATGTGAACACTTGTACCTCTTGTAATCTTCCTCGTCTTCCTGGTTGCAGCGGCCTTCTCATCAGTTAACCTGAAGGCCTGTTAAAGCTCCCCCGAGCTTCAACATATCAGTCACGGCTGTATCTGCCCCTGACCTGTTCTCCGTCCCTATCGGCTCCCACTGAAACAAACAGCCAGATCCTGGAACACCCTGAGAACAAACACTCTCCACATTCAGCAAGTAATCATCTGGAGATATTTTATTTGATGGAATATTAATTCTTTTAACCCATTGTTGTCTAGGAACTGTAACTGAAGCACAACCTGTGCTCCCACTGCCACAAAATCCTTTAACTGGTTTTTTTGAACTCTTCCATGCACATTCATTCTGAATCTTTCTTGTGACTCTAGGTTTCTTACTTGCAAAGCAAACCTTTTTCTGCTCACGAGATTCTGTGAACTGGACTTTGGTATTTTTCTGAACTGGAACATCACTTCCTTTAGATGGTAACTAACCATATACAATGAACCCATTTTCTTTCCACGAGCAATGACAAGATTCCCTTTAACAACTTTCCACTGCTTATTACCGAACTTAACCTCATGTCCCTGTTCATCCAACTGACCAACAGAAATCAACTGTTTCTTCAAATCAGGAATCACCCTGATATCTTTCAAAGTCCATGAACCAGCTGAAGTAACTAAATCCATGTCACCCATGCCCGTAACATCAAGAACATCATTGTTCGCCAGTCTTACCTTACCAAAATCGCCTTCTTTTAGATTCTGCAATGCTTCGCTGCTGTGGGTAGCATGAAACGAAGCTCCAGAATCCATGACCCAGAAATCCACACTGCTCTCCACGCTACAAATTAAAGCATCATCGTCTGAGTAGTCTGCTGCAGTGTTAACTTCTTTTTGATCATTCGGACACTGATTCCTGAAGTGTCCCACCTGTTTACAGTTCCAACAAGTCACATCATTTCGAGCCCTAGACTGACTCCTTTTCCTGTTCTTGCTCCCACTACCTCTGTTATTCTTTCTTCCTCTGCCAATATTCAATAGTTCACTTGATGTTTCACCTGAATTTCTTCGTCTGGTGTCTTCGCCCATAATAATATCCCAAACCCCATTTAAAGTGAACGTGCTGGTGGAACTAGTAATTGCTGTAATAGTACCAGCCCAGCTATCAGGCAATGTTGATAACAGTAGTAGAGCCTGAACCTCATCCTCGAATTTGATGCCAACTGACCCAAGTCTTGACAAAATCGAGTTCAAGTTGTTGATGTGCACTAAAATTGAACTTCCCTCTTTCATCTTTGTATTAACCAGCTCTCGAATCAAGAAAACTTTATTTGCTGCCGAAGGCTTCTCATACATATTAGCTAACGCATCCATGATACCTTTTGCTGTAGTTTCCTTCAAAATGTTGAACGCAACATCCTTTGTCAGCGACAACCTAATAACCGCCTTGGCCTTTTTATCCAAAGTTTCCTATTCAGCTGGTTTCATATTTTCTGGTTTCTCACCCAAAACAACATCCAAGTCTTTGTGAACAAGCAAATCCTCCATTTGCATTTTCCCCAACCAAAATCGTTTCCATTAAACTTCTCAATCTGAAGTTTCCCGCTCTCAGCCATTATCCCAGACCACAGATGCTTAACAGTCGAGTCGGAACTGAGTTTTGAAATGCAGCACACAATCAAACTACCCAGTAACTTCGATAGGAAACCCTAATTTGACAGAACAGAATGGCGACAGCAGAGTGGCGGCGGCGGCAGAACAGCGGCGGCGGCAGAACGACAGAGGCGGGACGGCGGCGGCGGCTGAACGGCTGCGGCAGAACGGCGGCGGCGGAACACGGCGGCGGCGGAACAGCGGCGGCGGCAGAACGGCGGCAGCGGATGCCAATTCTTGAAACCTATATCGATACTTCTCTCGCGATTCGTGTTTCTTGCGTGTGTAACAAGCCAAAGCTATGATACCACTTGTTAGGGATCCGGGTATAGATCGACACACAAACACAATCGGCGAGAGAAAATAATAATAAAGATGAACACGCGAGATTTAACGTGGTTCGGTCGATGTGACCTACGTCCACGGGCTGCAACCAGATACTATTTTATTGCTTTCTGCCTCACTCGTAAGGAATTACAAGTACAATGACACAATATAAATAGAGAAAATTAGGATTTACAACTAATCCCTAAGAAAACCCTAATGGGCTAAAATTAAATGAAAACGGGCCAGGTATTTAATTTAATTAATCTGCCACTGAGTTGTCATTTAACCCGAGCCCAAATCAAAACTCCACAACCCAACAAGTTGAACTTTATATGTTACTGCCTCATTTATACTTTATACATTTCATCTTTTCTTTACATGTTTGTTTTACAATATTTCTTATAGTCAAACTACAAGGGACAAAACAAAATGTTATGCCCAATCTTGCGTATCTTCGCATTCGTTAGTCCCATCTAAGCATGCACATTAGGCAAAAACAGTTAAAATAAGGAACATCTAGGACTCAACTTGGTTTTCTTTATTACTATACTATATTGGGAAACTCTAAACTACGTAGAACATCTCGTAGAACATCTAACAATCTGTACAAAAATTCATATGCGAATAAAAATAATACACAGAAACTTTAGCATCTACTATTTTCATTCGAAATATGATTTTTAGCCTGGCCTTTTTCTTCCCAAATACATATATATAGTTCCGGTATGTTTCCACCGAATTATATATTTCCTACGTTTTCATCTAGATATTTGGTCCTAAACACTATGTTCCATCCAATTTATTTCATATCACATTTTTTCATCCAAACATATTTTTCTTCAAAAATAGAGTAAATTACACGGATAGTCCTTGTGTTATGTTCAAATAAAGGTTTTGGTCCCCAAGTATCGAAAATTACAAGGACAATCTCAAATTATGGATAAACGTAAAATGTTTGGTCTCTAAGTATGATGGATAGTTTACTGTTTCTATTAAGTGGTACGAGATGATAACAGTACCCCTAAAAATAAAGAAAAATTAAAATACTTAGATATTCACGGGTCCTACCAAACATAATAAATTAATAATACACATTACCCCCACCCCCACCCCCAACCCACACCACCACCAGCACCCTCATCATCATCTTCAGCATACCACCACTACCACCACCACCGTAATTAGCATCCTCGTCTAGATCCACCGCAAAACCACCATCATCACGTCATCTTCGTTACCCCCATTTCAAACCACCACCATTCCTATCACTAACCCTAATCTTCCACCACCAATGCCCATCACAATTGGCCATCAAACCATCTCCATTGCTAACCCATGACGCGGAGACTTCATCTCTCATTACCTTCCACCGCATCCAACAAAATCGTCACATGAGTTTGCAATAAATCTGAACGCATTTGCAATATAGATTTGTCGATTGGAGATTAGGTAGGTGGTGACTAGAGGTGGTTTGTCATCTTTGTGGCTAGGGATAGGTCGACGGAGGTGGCGGTGGAATTCGTAAACGTCGGAAGGATATGGGTTGGGGTGGGGGTTGGGGTGTAATATATATCTATATTATAATATTAAAAGAGTAACTTAGGGGGACAATTGGCATATTCATAGGCCCCTTAAATTTATTTTTCCCGCCTCTCTCTCCACTTAAATAATTACCTAAATTAAGAAATATTAAATAATTTTAATTCTTTTTTAAATTAATTTTTTTGATAAATTAAGAAAGATGTCTTTTATTATTGTTATTTCTAGAAAATAATTTTTTATACAGTTAATTTTTTTTTTCAAAAATCTAACTTTTTTTAAAATATAAAATATTTTAAAATTGATACTTTAAAAAGTAAATTTTTTTATAAACTAAAAATAATTAAAATTAGGAGTTATAATAAAAAATTTATAAATAATATTTTTAATACGGTTTGTTTTTGAAAAAAATATTTAACTATTTTTGGAAAGAAAGTTTAAAAACAAAAGTTTAAAATTGATATCGTTATTTTATTACTTATAGTTATTACTCATATGTAATTTTAATCATATTTTATTTTAGATTATCATTTATAATTCATAAATTTTATTATATTTAATATTTTATTTTCTCAACCCGTATAATATACGGGTTTACTAAAGTTAGTATTAAATAAATAATAATCAACAACTAATCAAATATTATGAACTTTATAGCCCGATCCAACCAATTCAATATTATATCTCTATATTTGATTACAGGTTCAAAATAATTCAAATTGATCTAATTATTGCACATAACTTTTTAGTGTATATTATTCAAATCTTAATTTCTTCATACTAATATCCTCACACCCCTCAATATCTAGCTTACGATTTGACCCGTCAAAAGTATTCCTTCTAAGTCTAAAAGTAGACAGTTTTCTTTGACTGCATATTTCGCTATGATAATAAACAAAAGTTAAGGTCAATCTCTCTTAAGTGTCGGTTTATACTCGAAAGTGTCTATTTTTACGCATGATTAACTTTATGGCATATTCTCACAAGTTAAAAGTAAAGATGGAATGAAGCTTTTAGTTTTAAGAATAAGTGTAAACCTACTAATTTTTACTACAAATATAGTTTACAAGGATTTTTTGCTTATTTGTGACCTTATAATCAAAAGTTATTATGTTTTATTTAATATATAACACACTTGATTTTATTTTTTTTTATGTTATTTAATAATTAACTTTTCATACTTCCATGTAATACACGGGTAACTAAAGCTAGTATTGTTATATTATATTTTTTATATTAAAATAAATTTAAAATAAGGAGATCCACTAAAATCAAAATTTTATTATTTTATTTTTTAACCTTAAGGGCATTTTGATTATTTAAAAAAAAATTAACAGAAAAGTTAACCTCCCTCCAACTAAGGAATCAAACATGTTACGTTAATGCATAATTTGAGATCGTTCTTGTAGTTTTCAATACTTCGGGATCAAAAACCAAATTTGAACATAGCACAGGGAACATCTGTGTAATTTCCTCTCAAAAATATATATTCTAGCCGGAATATATATATGTAACCTTAGTTATGATGTTGTTTATCAAGATTCTTACTTTTTATGCATAAAATTTTATATTAGATGCATAAACACATTCTCTACGTTGATCTACGCCAACATGTGTATTTACTTGAACATCTTACCTTTTTACTCAAAACTCATACCACGCTTCAAATGCCAAGAATGGACTCTTTAACCAATGTTGATTTCGCCCTCTTTTGCAGCTTATCAACCTTTATGACCTTCTTTCTTGCTAATCGACAAAGGATGAGGAAAATTAGTGTGTTTTTTGCTTTCTCTTTGTATCTCTCTCTCTCTCTCTCTCTCTCTCTCTCTCTCTCTCTCTTTGAAACTCTTCAAAGTACAATACTTAGTATTTCATCATTAGAAGTTATCGAATTGTCACCTTCAACTAATACCCTAACATAATTACATGTTGGTTGAACCCTATCATATATAGTTCTTAATTCAAAATTATTAACAACTAAAAAACATTAGTGGTAATCCTGGTAGTCTCAACAGTTTGAGAAACCTATGATGACGCCCTCTCGTCGCCATTTGGTGTATTTTATAAATATCATCAAAGAATTTGTACTGTGTTAAGCCACTATGGATTCTAAAATTAGTATTTAGACTTTTAGAAGAAGTTACATTATTATAATTTTGTACGCCCGAAAATTTAGAGAAAAGAAGGCAGGTGAAGTTCTCACGCAAAAAGAAGTTCTCGCACGAGAAGTTTATGCAAAAAGCTCAGCTGGGTATAAATAAACTGAGAACATCCGGTCTGACTTCATTTCGCGCGAAAAGTTCAGCTGCTAGAGAGAGAAATCGGCTGCGTAGAGAGAGAAAGTGAAGAATCCAAGTGTTTAAGGTATGTAACTCGTGTAGTAACTCGTGTTATGTACTAAGAATAGATTATTGATGAATATAACGCATCGTTATGTAGTTTTCGCTCGGAAAAGGCTTTAGGAAGGTTGCGTTTGTGCTAGAATTTCAAGAAGTGAGTTTCTAGTCCCCTTTTTACGCAAGTTTTTATGTTTTTGGGGCTATTATGTATACTAGAACGTTTGAATGTGCCTATTCATGCTTGGTATGATGTTGTTTAAGGGTTTGCATGTTAGAACACCTTAGACGTGATAAGTTGTGTTTGAGCGGGAATAAACCTGTAGTTTTCACACGAGCAGTTTTGATATACGTTAAGATTTTGAATTCTTGGAATTCTCACGCGAAAGCCATAGTTTTCACGTGATATGCATGTTTTCGCGCGACAGGTAGTTCTTGTGCATTTGTAAGTTCTCGTGCGATATGTGGTTCTCGCGCGACTTGATGGTTTTCGCGCGATAGGATAGTTCTCGCACGAAGGGGGGGTTCCTCGTACGAGATGTTGCTGATGTATGTTAGTTTTTCACATGCTATGCTGTTATGTGTGATGCGTTATCTCTTCACGTTAACGATTTTAAAAGTATATGCTTTATGATGTGACTTTACTTGATATGTATGAGTATGTAAGTAAAGTATTATGTAACGAAGTGAAAGATAACGATGATGAAGTGAAACGTAATGAATGAATGAAAGTCTTGCAAGCAAATTGAAAGGATGTTCACAACTCATTGAGGGGTTGTTAGCTCAACTATGTGCGGTTTAGTTAACCCATGAGGATGCACACAGGGGTCAGTCTTTGTGACTGATCAAGATGTACGAAAACAGGATCGTTGTCGCTTGACCCCAAGACGGAAGTTGCTTCGTGCACAATGATGGGCGTAGCATA
>JACCIY010000035.1:0-62700 GCA_025506505.1 Flaveria sonorensis
ACATATATATACATATATATATATACATATATATACATATATATACATATACATATATATATATACATATATATACATATATATATATATATGAGTAGGATCCTATACAAACTTTTTTTCTTATAAAAACTATAGAAACCAATAAGAAAATGACATGTATAATAAATGATGTCTACTCTCAAGGGTAATTTAGGGAAATCCATATAGTAATTTGCTATGTTAGTTCTTATTTTAGCATTACTATTGAATTTTTTCAATTGATTAATTAATTTGATAAAAATTATTTTATGTTCCTATCTACATTTGCAAATAAAAAATGTTTATGAATCTAATATTTACAATGTTCAATTATCTTTATATTTTTACATAGATCAATAACTTACATGATAGCATGATACAAGTTATTTTTATTTTAAAATTTTTTTCATTAGAAACGTCATGTTACAAATTTTTTTCTCATTATTTTATTATATAAAACTCACAAATACTTTATATTGTTTAATAAAATCATTTAAATTAACAAATAAAATTGATGAAACAGAATAATAGCAATATGTTATAGATAGCATTATCAAAAGCAGCACTGCGTATAAGTAGCACTCAATAAATATGTTAAAGTAGCGTCGTGTATGTAGCACCATATAAAATTGCACAATGTAGTGTAAGTATGTAATTAGCACTTTGTAATGTAGCAGATAGTATAATAGTACTATATAAACAAAGACTTTATAAGTAGCACAGTATATAATAGCACTGAGTAAACATAACACCATCTAAACTTTTTTTAATGTCAATTAGTAAAATAAATATAACAATATTATACTCATATAAAATTATTTAATTTTAAAAGTAAGTTTGATTAATATTTAATGAAAAAAAGTCAAAAACAGTAACCTCCCATTATTTGTTTCACTAGCAAATTATTGATATACATTTTTACACATTAAATTGATGACTAATGATTGGCAATAATCATAGCCCTTCATCTAATTAATCAACGCACCATGTTAATTCTCATGGTTTTTAGATTAAACATGGTTTGTATCGAAACTATCCTCTGTGTTGTGTGTATATATATATGTGCTCATACATATACCCACTCATTGTAATACTCACACATACTATGTATACATATGTACTCATACACACACATATATATTAATACCCACACACACATATATTAATACCCACACACACACTCACGATCACACTAACACACACTACTCACATCCCCCACACACTACACACACACACTACGCACAGCCATACACACGATCAACATACACACCCGCCACCACCCACCATACAACCACACCACAATCCGAACACCACCAAACCCAACCACGCTCGATCGATACTCCTGTGAACGAAACGAAATAACATAACGCGACTAAACGAAAGAAACACGATGATGCTAGGCATTACCTGCGAAATAATGACGAGAGCATGACACGGTTGTCGGAACGATTGCGTCTAGGAGAAGGGACTGTCAGTCGCCTGTTTCTCTCGCGATGGTGGTGGCGGTGTCGAAGGTAGGGTTTCGATGGGTGTAATGGGTGGAATATATATATATATATATATATATATATATATTATATATATATATAATATATATATATAATATATATATATATATATATATTTGCATTTAGGTCCTGAACTAATTAGAGTTAATTCCTTTTAGTTTGATATTATTTATTTAAAACCCTAGACTTTTGTTTCTAATTTATTTAACTGGAACTTTAATGTAAACTTCAACGAACCAACTCGAAGAAATTATATATATCCGGTAACGACATGACGCAATATAATTCGCGCGTTGTGAGCATGATTTGCTAGGTTTTCGTGAATGATAACTTTTATGTATAATTATAATTATATATATTATTACTCTAATTTATTATTTTATAAATTAGATTTTAGTGCGACAAGTTAAAGATATCATTTAATGTTGTTACACCAAATTAATTACACAAAAAATATTTAGTGCATTATTCGATTAATAACAAACTTCAGATTAATTGACGAACATGAGAGTGATAGATGTTGCAATATCCCCAGTTGAGAGAATTTCATCCCGAAATTCAGGTGGAGTTGGATCTTGAAGCTCTATGAGTAAACAGATGCGGATATTTATGTTCCATCTGATCTTTCCACTCCCAAGTAAACTTAGGGCCTCGCTTAGAGTTTCATCAAACCCTAATGATTGGAATCTAGATGCGCTTCAAGCTCTTAACATTTCTATCCATAATTTCTATAGGTTCCACTACGAATGGAGTTTCTCATCATCTTGAATTTCCTCGATTGGTACATGAAGAAAACCATCAGCCAAACATTTCTTAAGATTCGATATGTGAATGTATCGTGCACACCGCTCAGTTTATATGGTAACTTTAATCGATATGATACAGGACCAATCCTCCAATTGATTTCGAAGGTCCACATTCTCGATGCTAATTTCCTTTCTTTCTGAATCACACATTACCATTCCAAGGGAGAAAAGAGACCTTCAAAAAGACGCAACCTCCCGCACAAAATTCTAACAACTTCCATGATTATTAGCATAACTTTTCTAGTCAATCTCTCGCCACTTCAAGTCTATCTTTGATCTATAATATTTTATTAGTTTTCTCCTGAATATCTCCGGATCTGTTAATTGACTTTCACCAACCTCCGCCCCACATATCGATGATCTATACGTCATTCCGTACAACGCCTCAAACGGAGCACACCCGGTGGTCATGTTCCGTACAACGCTTCAAACGGAGCACACCCGGTGGTTGTGTGATAAAACTATTATAGGAAACTCATCAATGACAAATGAGTGTCCCAACTTCCACTAAAATCTATCACACATGCTAAGCATGTCTTTGAGGGTTTGAATTGTACATTCACTTTAACCATCTGTTTGGGTATGATAGGCGGTAGTTAAGTCAAACCGAGTGTCCATTGCTTTTTGAAGAGTCTGCCATAACCGAAATGTAAACTGACAATTATGATCTAATATGATCAACACATGCACCCCATGCCTAGCAACAATTTCATTCACATAGATCGTTACTAATTTCTCCATCTTGTAATCCTCTCGAATTGGTAAGAAATGAGCAGATCTCGTCATCGGTCCATAATAACCCAAATCATGTCATGTCGCTAATTGTCCTTGGCAACTTAGTAATGAAATCCATCGCTATATTCTTCTATTTCCATTTGGAATTTTCGGTTGTTGCGGTAATCTCGAAGGCTTAACATGTTCGGCTTTAACCTTGGAGTAGGTTAAATACGCACTAACATAAGAGGTAATATCCTTCTTCATAGCGGCAACAATCCAATTTCCTTAAGGTCTTGATACATCTTGTCCATATAAGGATAGATAAAGTCCCCACTTTGGTACCCATATACAATTCACAAAGTATTGTACACCATCCTCCTTACGTTCCATTTGTTTCTAACACACAAAACTTCTCACTTTCACATTCTCCTCCTTTAGTGTCTCACATTATGCTATTAAATTATAAGCCTTTAGGTTTGATTGTATGGTCATTCCTAAAGCTCATGCATAAAAGGTTTAACACACTCATTCTACTCAACGCATCGCCACCACATTCATCTTCCCCGGATGATATCGATATCATAATCATAATTGGTGAGAAGCTCAATCCATCGCCTCTTACGCATGTTTAATTCCTTTTGATAAAAAATATGTTGGAGGCTTTTATGATTGGTATATGACACACTTCATTCCTTACAGATAATGTCTCCAAATCTTAAGTGCAAACACTACAAGACATAGTTCCAAATCATGTGTCATAATTCCTCTCGTGATTTTAAGCTGCCGAGAGGCATAAGCAATCACCTTATCTTTCTACATTAGTACGCAACTAAGTCCTTGATGTGACGCGTTATAGAATACCACAAAATTATTTGACCAATCCAGAAGGGTCAATATCAGCACGTTACACAACTTTTCCTTTAATGTTTGAAAAGCCTTTTCTTGCTTAGATCTTAATCAAATTTCTTATCATTTTAGGTTAACATTATAAACGGTTGGGTAATCTTTGAGAAATTTGCAATGAACAGTCGGTAGTATCTATCCAATCCCTAGAATTGCAGAATTTTCGAAGGTGCATCACAGCTTGTAACTACTTCAATCTTTCCCGATCAACGTGAATTCCCTTCTCATTGATTACATGACCAAGAAACTTTACTCCATGCAACCAGAAATCACACATGGAGAATTAGCATAGAGTTTTTCTTCTCAAACCCTAGACTTTTATTTCTATTTTTATTTAAACCAAAACTTTAACATAACCTCAACGAACCAACTAGAAGAAATTATATACATGGTTAACGACATGACACAATATAATATTAACGAGTTCAAGTTCACGGCGCCACTAGCACGATTTGCTAGGTCTTCGCAAATAATAATTTATATATATTACTACTCTAATTTATTATGTTATAAATTAGAGTTTAACAAGACAAGGTAATGATATCAGTTAACGTAGTTACAAACAAATTAATTACACGAAAAACAATTAATGCATTATCCGAAGAATAATGAACATCTGGTTAATTGACGAACCTGAGAGTGATGGATGTCACAATCAGAATACCCACTATGATACCTTTTATGTAGGTGGGTTACCATGTGAAATATACAAAATAAAAAATCACTCAAGGTCGCAACCCAAGCTTCACATAGTTGGTGTGCCACCCAAGGGTTGCTCGTTTATTTTAACTATTCTTCACACGATATGTTTTTAGTGGTGTTTTTAACTTGCTATTTCTAACATAATAAAATATAATATATATATTTGAATTGAGTTGGATTATGAATGTGAGTAAAAACTAAGTTAGATTGGGACGTGTTGGGTCACAATAGTAGGTAGTCTCATTACAGATGGTCCCTAACATTTACACAAATTTCACCTCTTGCCCCTATGAATGAAAAATTATAGGTTTAGTTTGAAGGTTGAACAACATAACGCATTTCATCACTAGGTCAAACGATGTAACACCCGGAAAGTTACAAAAAAAAAAAAAGAAAAAAAGAGAACTATATGAAAGAAAGTGAAATACCCAAGTTAAGGGGCTAAAGTTGTGCAAGAGGCAAACTTTATTATAATTATGTTTAAAAGGTGGGCATGGCCGCCCATACCTCTGCTCCACCCAACTGTTCGACCGCAGAAAAGAAGAACATCAGAGTTTTTCCATCGGTTTTAGAAAGAAGAGAAGAAGATCGACTTGAAGGTTAGTTTTCCGTGTATTTTGTTCGGTTTCAGCTAAATTTTCAGCTTGTGACCGAGTCTTATGTGTTTCTCTATGTTCGGTTGTGTGTTTTTGGTATGTTTAGGTGTTTGAACTCCAAGTGCTCTTGAGTTTGGAGGAGTTTTACTCGAAGGCTGCTGTAGGTGAGTTCTAAATCCCCGGTTTTTCTGCTTTAAACTTGTTCTGGGCTGAAATGTATTAAATTATTATTTTTTGCAACTCCCAGTATGTTGAACCATATGTTACCCTCTGTTTTTAGTGGGGTGTGTGTGTTTGTGAATGTTTGACCGAATCATGTGATGGTATGCTTGTTCTATGTGCTTAATATGCTAGATTTAGGCTAAGATATTTAGGGATGAATGGGGACTGAAATTTTATAAGTCAGAACTGGCGTAGTACCCATGCACCCAAATTGCCCATGCGCCCATGCACCTAAGTTTTTCCATGCGCCCAAGTACCCATGCGCCTGCATAGTACTCATGAACCAGCATAGTACTCATGTGCCTGCATAGTACCCATGCGCCTAAGTTTTTTCCCCATGCGCCCAAGTGTTCCCATGCGCCTAACTGTCCGTGCGCCTACATAGTGCCCATGCGCCCACATAGTGCTCATGCGCCTAAAACTGACTTAGGGTTTTTTTGAAATTCTGGGAAATAGAAATTAATGGTTAAGCTCTGGAATGTTTTGGTGGTTTATGTTTGTTCATGTTATGCATGTTTGTGGTCTATTACTGATGTTCCTTATTACGTATTTATGTGACTTTACGTGGTGTGTTAAGGCTCTTGTACGTAAAGTATTATATAATGAAAGTGAAAGACATTTTTAACGAAGTGATCACGAACGAAAGTAAAGGAAAGGTTTTTACTAAAGGTAAAGTATTTTATATTTAAAACTAGACTCACTCAGCAATACTGACCCTTTATGTATTTTCAGTTGGTAGGTAGCTTGTTGCTGAGGATGTCATAAGGGTGAAGCTACTTGGTGGGCAAAGACTGGCATCCATCTCATGCAATAATAATGATGTTGTTTTGTAATACAACTAAGTGATATTTTATAATCTTTTAAATGACGATGTATTACTTGGCAAATGTATTTATTAAAGCATGAAATGGTTTTTGATGAATTATTTTGCTGCAATATTTTATTTACTTAATAAATCTTAATATGTTTTGATATAAAAGAGGTTGTGATTGACCAACTGTGGGGTTCTCGAGAATGGGCCTTACAAGTTGGTATCAGAGCCAAAGTTTAAGAGAAATGGGTAAATATTTTCAAAACCTAAACTTAACTGAGAATGGGACCGAATGGAGGGATGCCAGCCCAAGTAGCTACATGCCATCGGTAATTTACTTTCTTAGGTTAACCGGTATTATGTGCGCGTGCTATCTGATTTATGTGCTCTTAGTAGATTTGGATACTGATGTAGTCAGGATAGGCATTGCTTGGGAGATGAAGAGTAAAGTAAGTAGCTAATCACAACTTGCCACTGTAATTAGGGACTTACTATACTTGACATAATCCGAGCTATTACCTTGAATGACCATGTTGGTGTTTGAATCTTATAGTGTTTAGAGGATGGCGGGTGGTAGATCTTCGAAGGCTTCTCAAGGAGGTGTGCAGGGTAGTCGTGGTGCTAGGCCACGTGTCACCGGGAACAAGGCTAAGGCTGCTGAGACGGCTCCTGCAGAGCCCGAGCTTCATCACTAGGAAGGCGTGTGATGAGAGCGCTAATTTGAGAGCCTCTGTGAAGGAGGCAGTGGTGGAGGAAGTTCATCAGGTCATGCAGAAAATCCTGCCGTCTGTGGTAACCGAGGTTATTCGTGCTATGAGGGAGGATGAAAAAAAGAGAAGGAGGAGAGGAGGAGGACCGTTGGGAGAGGTTCAGGTGAAGGGGAGCAACTAGAAACTGAGATGGTTGTCTCCAGTGATGAAGATGAAGAGGAAGCGGCGCAGGAAACTGCCAAGGGGTGTAGTTATGGGGCATTTCAAAGATGCAAGCCCCTGACTTCTAATAGGAATGGTAATGCTGCTGCTGCTCACCTATATGTGAGGGAGATGGAGGCGGTGCTCGATATCAGTGAGTGCCGAGAGGATCAGAAGGTGAAGTTTGCTACCCACTCATTTGTGGACTCACCTTATGCTGGTGGGGACAACATTGTCCAGGCCGAGGGTAGCAGGGCGATTGGGAGGATGAGGTGGAGTGAGCTGAAGAAGTTGGTGATTGAGGAATTTTGTCTTCATAGGAGCTCGATAAGTCTAGAGAGAGTTCTTACAGCTAGAAGCGGGAACCATGACACACCAGCAGTATACTACTAAGTTCAACGAGATGGCAAGGCTGGTGTCAGACCAGGTGATACCAGTTTCAAGAAAGATCAAGAGGTACATACAGGGTCTGCCGGTGGATATCCGTAGGCACATGATCGCCGCCCGACCGAGCACATTTAGGTCTGTGGTTGATCTGACCGGGAGACTATATGTTGAGAGAGAGGTGGTGGTAGTGGAGGTGAATAAGAAAGGTGATGGTGATAGAAATTGGAAGGGGAAAAGATTTGGCAGTGGTGGTTTCACCCCCAAAAGAAAAAGGCAAGAATGGATGCAGGAGGGTGTGACGGCAGGTACTGGGTCAAGGATGTGTAATAGGTGTGGTAAGGAGCATGCGGGGGAATGCAAGTGGGGATCAAATCTCTGTTTCAAATGCGGGAAGGCAGGGCATCTGGCAAGGGATTGTGGGGTAACGAGGTGCTACAATTATGGATAGGCTGGGCATATGAGTAGAGATTGCAGAAAGCTGAGGGCTGAAGTTCTGGGGCAAAGAAAAGGACTGAGAAGGATGGGCAGAGAGCAAAAGCCAGAGCATTCACGATGACCCGGGAGGAGGCTAGGGTGGACCCCGATGTCATGTCAGGTACGTTCCTAGTAAACCAAACTTGTGCCTCTGTCCTATTTGATTATGGTGCTAGTAAGAGTTTTATTTTTGCTGCCTTTTGTGCTAAGTTGCCTGTTAGAAGTAGAAAGATTGATGAGACCTTCGATGTAGAAACTACCATTGGTAAGTCTACGGGATTTCTGATCTGATAGAGCATTGTGACATAGAGTTGGAAGGCCATAGGTTCTCTACTAAATTATTCGTGATGCCCCTAGGCGGATTCGATGTAGTTCTAGGGATGGATTGGTTAGCAGCCTATAAGGCAAATATTGTGTGTCGCAAGAAGATGATCCGATTGACGACGCCTGATGGGGGTTCGGTGACGATCTACGGTGATCGAGTTACTACGGTTCCGAAGGAAATTTCAATGGTGGTGGCAGAGAAGTGCATGAAACATGGATGTAGTGCCTACCTAGCTTACGTGAAGGATGTGGATGCATCAGTACCACAATTATCCGACGTACCAGTTGTGTGTGACTTTCAAGACGTGTTCCCAGAAGATTCACAAGGTGTGCTATGACCTCTCGTATTTCTATTTAACGTTTGTTTAACGTCTTGTCTCTTGTAAGGGTTTTCTTTTGTTATTAATACGAATACGAGAACTTATTTGAATCGTTATAATTTAATTGTAATTAAATAATTCAATAATTAATGATGATCATTGTAATAATATAATAATATAAAAATAATAATATGCATAAAGAAAATATCAACAATTATAATAATGAAATATAATAAAAATAATGCTAGTAATTGCAAATAACCTTAAAAGGTTTTTAATCATGAAAATAAATGAAAAAAAACATAGTTTAATAGGTTAAACTTGTAATTAAAGGTTTGTGCATAAAATATTAACATTTAAACCATAGGGACTAAATTGTAAATTTATTTTTAAACTAAAACTTAAACTTTAGAATTAAAAAGATATAACCCTAAACTACAGGGACCAATCTTGCCAAGACTTGGAACTTTCTTTCCCTTATTTATCTTTACCGATTTTCAGGCCATTCTCCGGCCACATCCCGGCCGAACTCCGGCCAAGCCTAAACCATGAGTTTTATGACGCCAAATTGTGGAATATGAACCGTGGATTAGTTTCGAACTCGTTTACACCCATCAATTTGATGTTAAACGCGGTTTCACCAACCAATTAAACATGTAACCGAATGTCATCAAAACCCCAAATCAATTCTACACTTAAAGTCTATCATTAATGCAATTAATCGATCATACACACTCGTTTAATCATTTAGAACTTAATAGGGTGGTTAATTTCACCTGAAACGATCAATTAAACATCCACAATCAATGATAACGGCCGACATAAATCGTGTAGCTGTTAGGTAATAATCGATCAAATTAACCCTATAAAACAGAGGGCAAATGGCCTTGACACTTCCTTTTCACTACCTGTGCACTCAATTTCATAAAAACACACCCACAACAAGCGTTTGATTCAAGAACACATCGTGGCTCTGTTCGAACATTAAATCAACGATCTCAACATCAAAACAGGTAATTAAAGGTGTCTTTTGATTCAATTTTACATGGGGAACAAAAGCCCCATGATTAATTTGAGTTTAAACACGGATTCATGTTCAATTGAATCGATTGAGAATCTAGGGTTTCGAATGAATTTGGGGATTTTACTGAAAAAGGTTTTTAAAGATTTTTTTCTAAAACTTGACACCAAACAGGGCTCAGCCCAATTGGTTTAATCATAACTGTTGGGCAGGAGGTCCCGGGTTCGACCCGGGCCCCTGCCATATACTTTTTAAAATGGTTTTTTTACCAGTTTTCTTTTTACAGAAAATATCTAAATGTTGTTTCTAGTCATAAAAAAATCATTTTAATCAGAAATTAAATAAAATTAATTTCTATTAATTGTTTTAGAAATTCAATTAATAACTCCTTAATCTTATATTTTAAAAATTATAAATTGCTACAAAATACAAATTGTTATTATTTTTAAATTGTAATAAATCTCCCTTATTTTTCCAAGAATTTAAATTTAATAAAATATATTTACAAATCTAATTATATATTTAAAAGAAGATAAATACATAAATGCACATCTTTTGGTTTAAAAGAATTATTTTGAACATGTAAATCTACAAATTACTATTTTAAAAACTAATAATAATACTTTGAGAAAGAAAGTTTAGCTTTTATAAATGGTTTTACGCACTAAAATCCTTATTTAAAAATTTATACATTAAATCAATTATAAATGGTATCTATCTTTTAATTTAAAATCATGGTTAAATGATTTACAAATATATCATCATTGTCATTCAAATGCCCAATTTAAACCGTGAATACTCATGAACCGTTAACTTTATAATAATCGTTATTGATGTAATACGTCGTTCATTTAGGTTGAACTTTAACCAATCTTCGGCGTTTAATACAAGACTTTCTTATTTGTTTATCCTTATAATCCATGTGAGTTTTTCCATACCCTCTTTTATATTTTCACACTTTGTGATGAAACATGTTGACCTTCTGATAAATGCACTTGTAACTCGTTTGAATCTTGTAAAGACTTGGGCAATTCTTCTTATTTGTCGTGGTTAGTTGAACTCTTGTAATTACCATGTGATGACTATAATATGTACAATCATTAACTATTGCTAGCTTGGCGACGTCATAGATCTATGGGCCTGACAAGCCTACTTGTGTTAAACCAAGTACACTTAGCTAATCGTTTAATCTTGTAATCTTGTAATCTTGTAATCTGTCAAGGTTTGATTGTTACATTTGTTCATCCATCCCTAGTTACTTTATTCAATAACCCTGACATGAATTGTCATCTTTTATATATATTTATGTATGAAAACTATGGAAAACTCACCAAATTATGTTAACCTTTTATTTTTAACATGTTTCAGGAAATGATACTGTTTAGCATGCCTTGAAGACTTACATACATCTAGGATTTGACCTAGACTAAAATAAATACATTGATCATTTTGTGACTTTGAATTTCTTATGTATTGTTGGATGTTTGAACTTGCTCTATTTCTTTATTGTACGTCATGAATATTGATCTTTAATAATATTGTCATTTTAAAATTAGCAATGTGTGGCATGAACAATCTTAACCCTCACATCTCGACGTTTTCGCCGTTAAGGTTGGGGTGTGACAGATTGGTATCAGAGCCCATAACTATAGGGATTTAGGTTATCAGAAATGGTGGCTTAGACTATGGTTAAATTAGGGACCCCTCTACATGGCTTTTGCAATAATCTTGTAAGGATACTTATATGCATAACACGTGTTGTTACATGTTACATGATCAATACCTTTATGTGCTATTTGTTTACCTTTAGAAAATAGTGCCTTAGGAATATGCCTTAGACCTTGTTTACCCCAGCTTCCTAATCCTCTTATTATGCCGCTACGTTCTACCGCGTCTAATCCTTTCTAAATCTTATTCTCGACTACGTGTGGAAATCTACGCATCTTATCGAATGGAGAAATTCCTTAGACGATATGTCTAAATCTTGAAAATCTCATCGAGGTTTTAATTCTAATAGCCTTTAGGGAAGTGTGTGACTCATAAACACCTGTATCCTGGATTTCCTGGCAAAAGGCCCTCGGGCTAAGGCAAGCATTTCGTATAAATCTCATTGCGAGACCTGTTATGCTTACCTGGGGATTTCAGGGATGAGTGCAAAATTATGGTCAACACACACATCTTCCTCAAGGTAATTGGGATTAAGTCACCTCGACGTGTCATGTTCCTATTGGCTATGTGGTACCAAATGGAACCAGCTGGTTTATATTTAAAAATATCAAAAAAAATTCTTGATTTCTTGAACTAGTTTATTACTGAATTCCAAATTTTTCTTTATTTTTATCTTATAGAATGTTCTCGTTATTGCTGAACTCATTTTACTCCTCAATTCCTATGTTTAAACATTATTATACGTCATGTGCCTCATGTAACTATCTCTATACCTCGATCAACGCGTACATAAATCTTAATATATGTTTAAAGGCATCGTGTGCCAAAATCGAATGGTTTCCAAAACTTTAAATTGTTATTTATGTTTTCAAATCTCCTTAAAGTGTGTCCCGTAGCTGAATTCATGCAATGCTGAAAAGTGGGATACCTGTATCTCGGGATATTTTGTCTAGACAAGGTATACACATTAATCCGATTCGACCGTTGGATTCGTTTACCTAACCTGGAACCCATGAGATGAGTGTCCGCTTATAGGTACGCATGTCTTCAATAAGGATGTGGTTGACTTAACACTTTGAGAAGTCAACGTATTCCCTTTTTATTGCAAACCGAACGTTTACATCTCATTGTTGTATTGAATCATTTTTGTCATTGATCTTGTTTCCCTGATTTAAACCATTCAAGATTTGAAAATCTTTCACCATTCATCCTGTTAGCCCGAACTGTAACCTTAATCATGGCAAGCATGATTTTCCTCTTGTTAATGTTACATTGAAGTAATTTGAAATTTTTTTTCTAAAATTTAACCGATAGTTTTCTTTTCATTTGCTAAGTCGAGCTTTGTAATAACAATGTGTGATAAAATCTTTTAACCGTTTTGCACAGTAGGAAATACAAGAGTTTGCAAGTCGACTTATGACTAAGGACACTCGTATCTTCTAAAGGAAACTATCTCATCAAACATGAGTGATTCTCTTACTTTGGTGATAACTTTTCATTCACTATTATTGTTCTTATGGAATTTTATCATCAAGACAGAAGTGAATCTCTTACCTTGATGACCATTTCTTCTTCTTGTTTATATGAATTCATATTTTACCAATAAAACTACCTCATTAAAATGGGAGTAAATGTTGTACCTCGATGATGGTTTCAAAATTTTCAATTGTTTGTTGGTTTTTTATGAAATTCCATCCTCTGGATAGGGGTGATTTCCTTATCTTGAGGACAAATTTCACTCATTTTCTCATGAACTCGTATTTCACGAATGAAATGACCTCACCAAAATAGGAGTGAATTCCGTACTTTGGTGGCAAATTTCAATTCTCGATTGTTTTTTTTTATTATGATGGAATTCAATCATCAAGATAGGAGTGAATTCCATACCTTGATGATAATTTCACCCATCTAGATCTTATGGATTCGTATTCCTTTAAATGAAATGACCTCATCAAAGTAGAAGTGAATTCTGTACTTTAATGAAATTTTATTTTATTGTATTTTGTTTTCACTATTAAGATAGGAGTGATTTTCCTTACCTTAATGATAATTTGTCTCATCTTATCCTGTGGATCCTTAACAATGAGTTAGGATCAAGCTTTCGTTTTGGTAGTTAAAAGTCATGTTTTGAGAAGTACACCACTAAGCTAGGAGTTATATCCACACCTTGGTGACCATTCTCATTCATTGATTTCTATTTTTACTAAGGTTTTAAGACTTCAATTGACAAGAAACATGTAGTAACTTGAAGGGTGAACACCGTTACCTGATTTATCGACGATAGTGTTTCGACCTATCAAGCCAAAGCATGATTCTGAACTCAAAAGAAGTCCTGAACACTTTAGGTTAATCTTAGTTCCAAGACTGGAACATTTAAATCGATTTCTTTTCTCACGCCTTTATGTTTCAATTTGTCGTTTGATCTAGCTTTTTGGAACCTTTTATTTCTTACTTATCGACCTTCATTCTGAGTTATCATCAAAACCTAATTGCACGATGATAGCACTCCTAAAACAATCTTTCTTTCAAAATAAAATCATTATCAATTTATGTTCATGCCTTTCTAGTCATACGAATGTTTCGGCTGTGTTTATGGGTTTGATGAACCACGTGTGCAAGCCGTACTTGAAAATTAATTGTGATTGTTTCTATCACGATATCTTGAATTATTCAAATTTTTATCCCGACCATGAACGACATTTTTGGTTTCATCTTTTAACCATAATTAAGAATGCAGTTCCCATTATTTACGTCACTTCTTGGATCGTCTTTGAATTCCTAATCTTGTAAATCTCTAAATCTCTATCATGATTGTGACTTACAAGACTCGTTATTACATCCATCTTGATGCGGGTCAAAAGGTTCATGAATTTTTGCTATTTGTATTCGTGGGTTGGCATGAAGGAAAAGAAGGCATAGCTTGGTATATGTCCAAGTGCCTCACCTCTTAAAAGTCAAAGCCAAACATCAGCATCCCTTTGAAACCTTTGTTTAACTTGGAGTTTCTGTGTGTAGACGGA
The DNA here is from genome assembly GCA_025506505.1 of Flaveria sonorensis. NCBI lineage: Eukaryota > Viridiplantae > Streptophyta > Magnoliopsida > Asterales > Asteraceae > Flaveria > Flaveria sonorensis. The sequence goes on from JACCIY010000035.1 coordinate 14,409, forward strand.
AAACATCCATCGATGAAGTTCATCACCATTTTGCCTCTTATTTCTAGTCATCATAATAACAATTGGTTCATCGTTGAATGAATGACTAAACCGGTGAAATTCTTATGTATTCTTGAGAAATATCGGGTCAAGAATTTACTCGTATCTACATCGACAAAGGAGTCAGCCACCGTGGTGTGTCTTAAAAATCTTTTATCGGGATGGTCTACTCATCTTTAGTTCTAGCCGAATCTTTAAATCGTCTTCGAAAACATGAGACAATCTTGGTACGATTCATCATTTGCAAACCAAAGCTGAAAGAACGATACAACCTCTCCAGATATGCGTTGAGCTTGTGTCATTTCATTTAGTAGCCTTGGGATTCCCAATTATTCCGTTGATCAAGCTTTCTTACAATTACAGGTCTTTCCATCAGTATCAAGATGTGATCTCATTTTGTAAGTTCATTCAAAATGCTTGAACGTATTGAGAAAGTGGCTTAAAATCTTAAGCTGCCTTAAGAACTTAGCATTGTTTATCCAGCAATTCATGTGTCAAATCTCAAAAATTTATCTTGTCAATGATAATTTTTCTCCTCTTTTGGAGAAAATCCAAATTGACTAATCCTTACATTTCATTGAGAAACTTGTCGTGATTATGGACTGAACGCTGAAGAAGACCCAAACATCTACCACACCAATCTTCAAGGCTCGTTGGGTGAGCAAGCATGGAGCTGAATTCATCTGGGAACGCGAGGATCACATGAAGAAGAAATATCCCTATCTTTTGCTTCCCCTTGTCTCTAATTTCAGGAAGAAATTTCTTAAAGTCGGGGAGACTGTGACCTCTCTTATTTCTATTTAACGTTTGTTTAACGTCTTGTCTCTTGTAAGGGTTTTCTTTTGTTATTAATACGAATACGAGAACTTATTTGAAATCGTTATAATTTAATTGTAATTAAATAATTCAATAATTAATGATGATCATTATAATAATACTAATAATAATAAAAATAATAATATGCATAAAAGAAAATATCAACAATTATAATAATGAAAATAATAATAATACTAGTAATTGCAAATAACCTTAAGAGGTGTTTAATCATGAAAATAAATGAAAAAAAAAAACAAACATAGTTTAATAGGTTAAAACTTGTAATTAAAGGTTTGTGCATAAAATATTAACATTTAAACCACAGGGAATAAATTGTAAATTTATTTTTAAACTAAAACTTAAACTTTAGAATTAAAAAGATATAACCCTAAACTACAGGGACCAATCTTGCCAAGACTTGGAACTTTCTTTCCCTTTCTTATCTTTCCCGATTTTCCGGCCATTCTCCGGCCACATCCCGGCCGAACTCCGGCCAAGCCTAAACCATGAGTTTTATGACGCCAAATTGTGGAATATGAACCGTGGATCAGTTTCGAACTCGTTTACACCCATCAATTTGATGTTAAACGCGGTTTCACCAACCAATTAAACCTGTAACCGAATGTCATCAAAACCCCAAATCAATTCTACACTTAAAGTCTATCATTAATGAAATTAATCGATCATACACACTCGTTTAATCATTTAGAACTTAATAGGGTGGTTAATTTCACCTGAAACGATCAATTAAACATCCCCAATCAATGATAACGGCCGACATAAATCGTGTAGCCGTTGGGTAATTAATCGATCAAATTGACCCTATAAAACAGAGGGCAAATGGCCTCGACACTTCCTTTTCACTACCCGTGCACTCAATTTCATAAAAACACACCCACAGCAAGCGTTTGATTCAAGAACACATCGCGGCTCTGTTCGAACATTAAATCAACGATTTCAACATCAAAACAGGTAATTAAAGGCGTCTTTTGATTCAATTTTACATGGGGAACAAAAGCCCCATGATTAATTTGAGTTTAAACAACGGATTCATGTTCAATTGAATCAATTGAGAATCTAGGGTTTCGAATGAATTTGATGATTTTACTGAAAAAGGTTTTTAAAGATTGTTTTTTTAAAACTTGACACCAAACAGGGCTCAGCCCAATTGGTTTAATCATAACTGTTGGGCAGGAGGTCCCGGGTTCGACCCGGGCCCCTGCCATATATTTTTTTAAAATGGTTTTTTTACTAGTTTTCTTTTTACAGAAAATATTTAAATGTTGTTTCTAGTCATAAAAAAAATCATTTTAATAAGAAATTAAATAAAATTAATTTCTATTAAATTGTTTTAGAAATTCAATTAATAACTCCTTAATCTTATATTTTAAAAATTATAAATTGCTACAAAATACAAATTGTTATTATTTTTAAATTGTAATAAATCTCCCTTATTTTTCCAAGAATTTAAATTTAATAAAATATATTTACAAATCTAATTATATATTTAAAAGAAGATAAATATATAAATGCACATCTTTTGGGTTTAAAAGAATTATTTTGAACATGTAAATCTACAAATTTACTATTTTAAATAGTAAATGATAATACTTTGATAAAGAAAGTTTAGCTTTTATAAATGGTTTTACGCACTAAAATCCTTATTTAAAAATTTATACATTAAATCAATTATAAATGGTATCTATCTTTTAATTTAAAATCATGGTTAAATGATTTACAAATAATATCATTGTCATTCAAATGCACCAATTTAAACCGTGAATACCCATGAACCGTTAACTTTATAATAATCGTTATTGATGTAATACGTCGTTCATTTAGGTTGAACTTTAACCAATCTTCGGCGTTTAATACAAGACTTTCTTATTTGTTTATCCTTATAATCCATGTGAGTTTTTCCATACCCTTTTATATATTTTCACACTTTGGGTGAAACATGTTAACCTTATGATAAATGCACTTGTAAACTCGTTTGAATCTTGTAAACACTTGGGCAATTCTTCTTATTTGTCGTGGTTAGTTGAACTCTTGTAATTACCATGTGATGACTATAATATGTACAATCATTAACTATTGCTAGCCTGGCGACGTCATAGATCTATGGGCCTGACAAGCCTACTTGGTGTTAAACCAAGTACACTTAGCTAATCGTTTAATCTTGTAATCTTGTAATCTTGTAATCTGTCAAGGTTTGATTGTTACATTTGTTCATCCATCCCTAGTTACTTTATTCAATAACCTATGACATGAATTGCCATCTTTTATATATATTTATGTATGAAAACTATGGAAAACTCACCAACATTATGTTGACCTTTTATTTTTAACATGTTTCAGGAAATGATACTGTTTAGCATGCCTTGAAGACTTACATACATCTAGGATTGGACCTAGACTAAAATAAAAGACATTGATCATTTTGTGACTTTGAATTTCTTATGTATTGTTGGATGTTTGAACTTGCTCTATTTCTTTATTGTACGTCATGAATATTGATCTTTAATAATATTGTCATTTTAAAATTAGCGTGTGTGGCATGAACAATCTTAACCCTCACATCTCGACGTTTCCGCCGTTAAGGTTGGGGTGTGACAGATTGGTATCAGAGCCCATAACTATAGGGATTTAGGTTATTAGAAATGGTGGCCTAGACTATGGTTAAATTAGGGACCCCTCTACATGGCTTTTGCTATAATCTTGTAAGGATACTTATATGCCTAACACGTGTTGTTACATGTTACATGATCAATACCTTTATGTGCTATTTGTTTACATTTAGAAAATAGTGCCTTAGGAATATGCCTTAGACCTTGTTTACCCCAGCTTGCTAATCCTCTTCTTATGCCTCTACGTTCTACCGCGTCTAATCCTTTCTAAATCTTATTCTCGACTACGTGTGGAAATCTACGCATCTTATCGAATGGAGAAATTCCTTAGACGATATGTCTAAATCTTGAAAATCTCATCGAGGTTTTAATTCTAATAGCCTTTAGGGAAGTGTGTGACTCATAAACACCTGTATCCTGGATTTCCTGGCAAAAGGCCCTCGGGCTAAGGCAAGCATTTCGTATAAATCTCATTGCGAGACCTGTTATGCTTACCTGGGGATTTCAGGGATGAGTGCAAAATTATGGTCAACACACACATCTTCCTCAAGGTAATTGGGATTAAGTCACCTCGACGTGTCATGTTCCTATTGGCTATGTGGTACCAAATGGAACCATCTGGTTTATATTTAAAAATATCAAAAAAATTCTTGATTTCTTGAACTGGTTTATTACTGAATTCCAAAATTTTCTTTATTTTATCTTATAGAATGTTCTCGTTATTGCTGAACTCATTTTACTCCTCAATTCCTATGTTTAAACATTATTATACGTCATGTGCCTCATGTAACTATCTCTATACCTCGATCAACGCGTACATAAATCTTAATATATGTTTAAAGGCATCGTGTGCCTAAATCGAATGGTTTCCAAAACTTTAAATTGTTATTTATGTTTTCAAATCTCCTTAAAGTGTGTCCCGTAACTGAATTCATACAATGCTGAAAAGTGGGATACCTGTATCTCGGGATATTTTGTCTAGACAAGGTATACACATTAATCTGATTCGACCGTTGGATCCGTTTACCTGACCTGGAACCCATGAGATGAGTGTCCGCTGATAGGTACGCGTGTCTTCAATAAGGATGTGGTTGACTTAACACTTTGAGAAGTCAACGTATTCCCTTTTTATTGCAAACCGAACGTTTACATCTCATTGTTGTATTGAATCATTTTTGTCATTGATCTTGTTTCCCTGATTTAAACCATTCAAGATTTGAAAACCTATCACCATTCATCCTGTTATCCCGAACTGTAACCTTAATCATGGCAAGCATGATTTTCCTCTTGTTAATGTTACATTGAAGTAATTTGAATTTTTTTTCTAAAATTTTAACCGATAGTTTTCTTTTCGTTTGCTAAGTCGAGCTTTGTAATAACATTGTGTGATAAAATCTTTTAACCGTTTTGCACAGTAGGAAATACAAGAGTTTGCAAGTCGACTTATGACTAAGGACACTCGTATCTTCTAAAGGAAACTATCTCATCAAACAGAGTGATTCTCTTACTTTGGTGATAACTTTTCATTCACTATTATTGTTCTTATGGAATTTTATCATCAAGACAGAAGTGAATCTCTTACCTTGATGACCATTTCTTCTTCTTGTTTATATGAATTCGTATTTTACCAATAAAACTACCTCATTAAAATGGGAGTAAATGTTGTACCTCGATGATGGTTTCAAAATTTTCTATTGTTTGTTGGTTTTTTATGAAATTCCATCCTCTGGATAGGGGTGATTTCCTTATCTTGAGGACAAATTTCACTCATTTTCTCATGAACTCGTATTCCACGAATGAAATGACCTCACCAAAATAGGAGTGAATTCCGTACTTTGGTGGCAAATTTCAATTCTTGATTGTTTTTTTTATTATGATGGAATTCAATCATCAAGATAGGAGTGAATTCCATACCTTGATGATAATTTCACCCATCTAGATCTTATGGATTCGTATTCCTTAAATGAAATGACCTCATCAAAGTAGAAGTGAATTCTGTACTTTAATGAAATTTTCATTTTACTGTATTTTGTTTTCACCGTTAAGATAGGAGTGATTTTCCTTACCTTAATGGTAATTTATCTCATCTTATTCCTGTGGATCCTTAACAATGAGTTAGGATCAAGCTTTCGTTTTGGTAGTTAAAAGTCATGTTTTGAGAAGTACACCACCAAGCTAGGAGTGATATCCACACCTTGGTGACCATTCTCATTCATTGATTTCTATTTTTACTAAGGTTTTAAGACTTCAATTGACAAGAAACATGTAGTAACTTGAAGGGTGAACACCGTTACCTGATTTATCGATGATAGTGTTCCGACCTATCAAGCCAAAGCATGATTCCTGAACTCAAAAGAAGTCCTGACCACTTTAGGTTAATCTTAGTTCCAAGACTGGAACATTTAAATCGATTTCTTTTCTCACGCCTTTATGTTTCAATTTATTGTTTGATCTAGCTTTATGGAACCTTTTATTTCTTACTTATCGACCTTCATTCTGAGTTATCATCAAAACTTAATTGCACGATGATAGCACTCCTAAAACAATCTTTCTTACAAAATAAAATCCTTATCAATTTATGTTCATGCCTTTCTAGTCATACGAATGTTTCGGCTGTGTTTATGGGTTTGATGAACCGCGTGTGCAAGCCGTACTTGAAAATTAATTGTGATTGTTTCTATCGACGATATCTTGAATTATTCAAATTTTTATCCCGACCATGAACGACATTTTTGGTTTCATCTTTTAACCATAATTAAGAATGCAGTTCCCATTATTTACGTCACTTCTTGGATCGTCTTTGAATTCCTAATCTTGTAAATCTCTAAATCTCTGTCATGATTGTGACTTACAAGACTCGTTATTACATCCATCCCGATGCGGGTCAAAAGGTTCATGAATTTTTGCTATTTGTATTCGTGGGTTGGCATGAAGGAAAAGAAGGCATAGCTTGGTATATGTCCAAGTGCCTCACCTCTTAAAAGTCAAAGCCAAACATCAGCATCCCTTTGAAACCTTTGTTTAACTTGAGTTTCTGTGTGTAGACGGAAAACATCCATCGATGAAGTTCATCACCATTTTGCCTCTTATTTCTAGTCATCATAATAACAATTGGTTCATCGTTGAATGAATGACTAAACCGGTGAAATTCTTATGTATTCTTGAGAAATATCGGGTCAAGAATTTACTCGTATCTACATCGACGAAGGAGTCAGCCACCGTGGTGTGTCTTAAAAATCTTTGATCGGGATGGTCTACTCATCTTTAGTTCTAGCCGAATCTTTAAATCGTCTTCGAAAACATGAGACAATCTTGGTACGATTCATCATTTGCAAACCAAGCTGAAAGAACGATACAACCTCTCCAGATATGCGTTGAGCTTGTGTCATTTCATTTAGTAGCCTTGGGATTCCCAATTATTCCGTTGATCAAGCTTTCTTACAATTACAGGTCTTTCCATCAGCATCAAGATGTCATCTCATTTTGTAAGTTCATTCAAAATGCTTGAACGTATTGAGAAAGTGGCTTAAAAGCTTAAGCTGCCTTAAGAACTTAGCATTGTTTATCCAGCATTTCATGTGTCAAATCTCAAAAATTTATCTTGTCAATGATAATTTTTCGCCTCTTTTGGAGGAAATCCAAATTGACGAATCCTTACATTTCATTGAGAAACTTGTCGTGATTATGGACCGAACGCTGAAGAAGACCCAAACATCTACCACACCAATCGTCAAGGCTCGTTGGGTGAGCAAGCGTGGAGCTGAATTCATCTGGGAACGCGAGGATCACATGAAGAAGAAATATCCCTATCTTTTTGCTTAGCCTTGTCTTTAATTTCGGGAAGAAATTTCTTAAAGTTGGGAGACTGTGACCTCTCGTATTTCTATTTAACGTTTGTTTAACGTCTTGTCTCTTGTAAGGGTTTTCTTTTGTTATTAATACGAATACGAGAACTTATTTGAAATCGTTATAATTTAATTGTAATTAAATAATTCAATAATTAATGATGATCATTGTAATAATACTAATAATAATAAAAATAATAATATGCATAAAAGAAAATATCAACAATTATAATAATGAAAATAATAATAATACTAGTAATTGCAAATAACCTTAAGAGGTGTTTAATCATGAAAATAAATGAAAAAAAAAACATAGTTTAATAGGTTAAAACTTGTAATTAAAGGTTTGTACATAAAATATTAACATTTAAACCACAGGGACTAAATTGTAAATTTATTTTTAAACTAAAACTTAAACTTTAGAATTAAAAAGATATAACCCTAAACTACAGGGACCAATCTTGCCAAGACTTGGAACTTTCTTTCCCTTTCTTATCTTTCCCGATTTTCCGGCCATTCTCCGGCCACATCCCGGCCGAACTCCGGCCAAGCCTAAACCATGAGTTTTATGACACCAAATTGTGGAATATGAACCGTGGATCAGTTTCGAACTCGTTTACACCCATCAATTTGATGTTAAACGCGGTTTCACCAACCAATTAAACCTGTAACCGAATGTCATCAAAACCCCAAATCAATTCTACACTTAAAGTCTATCATTAATGAAATTAATCGATCATACACACTCGTTTAATCATTTAGAACTTAATAGGGTGGTTAATTTCACCTGAAACGATCAATTAAACATCCCCAATCAATGATAACGGCCGACATAAATCGTGTAGCCGTTGGGTAATTAATCGATCAAATTGACCCTATAAAACAGAGGGTAAATGGCCTCGACACTTCCTTTTCACTACCTGTGCACTCAATTTCATAAAAACACACCCACAGCAAGCGTTTGATTCAAGAACACATCGTGGCTCTGTTTGAACATTAAATCAACGATCTCAACATCAAAACAGGTAATTAAAGGCGTCATTTGATTCAATTTTACATGGGGAACAAAAGCCCCATGATTAATTTGAGTTTAAACAACGGATTCATGTTCAATTGAATCGATTGAGAATCTAGGGTTTCGAATAAATTTGAGGATTTTACTGAAAAAGGTTTTTAAAGATTGTTTTCTAAAACTTGACACCAAACAGGGCTCAGCCCAATTGGTTTAATCATAACTGTTGGGCAGGAGGTCCCGGGTTCGACCCGGGCCCCTGCCATATATTTTTTAAAAAGGTTTTTTACTAGTTTTCTTTTTACAGAAAATATTTAAATGTTGTTTCTAGTCATAAAAAAAATCATTTTAATCAGAAATTAAATAAAATTAATTTCTATTAAATTGTTTTAGAAATTCAATTAATAACTCCTTAATCTTATATTTTAAAAATTATAAATTGCTACAAAATACAAATTGTTATTATTTTTAAATTGTAATAAATCTCCCTTATTTTTCCAAGAATTTAAATTTAATAAAATATATTTACAAATCTAATTATATATTTAAAAGAAGATAAATATATAAATGCACATCTTTTGGGTTTAAAAGAATTATTTTGAACATGTAAATCTACAAATTTACTATTTTAAATAGTAAATGATAATACTTTGATAAAGAAAGTTTAGCTTTTATAAATGGTTTTACGTACTAAAATCCTTATTTAAAAATTTATACATTAAATCAATTATAAATGGTATCTATCTTTTAATTTAAAATCATGGTTAAATGATTTACAAATAATATCATTGTCATTCAAATGCTCCAATTTAAACCGTGAATACCCATGAACCGTTAACTTTATAATAATCGTTATTGATGTAATACGTCGTTCATTTAGGTTGAACTTTAACCAATCTTCGGCGTTTAATACAAGACTTTCTTATTTGTTTATCCTTATAATCCATGTGAGTTTTTCCATACCCCCTTTTATATATTTTCACACTTTGGGTGAAACATGTTAACCTTATGATAAATGCACTTGTAAACTCGTTTGAATCTTGTAAAGACTTGGGCAATTCTTCTTATTTGTCGTGGTTAGTTGAACTCTTGTAATTACCATGTGATGACTATAATATGTACAATCATTAACTATTGCTAGCTTGGCGACGTCATAGATCTATGGGCCTGACAAGCCTACTTGGTGTTAAACCAAGTACACTTAGCTAATCGTTTAATCTTGTAATCTTGTAATCTTGTAATCTGTCAAGGTTTGATTGTTACATTTGTTCATCCATCCCTAGTTACTTTATTCAATAACCCATGACATGAATTGCCATCTTTTATATATATTTATGTATGAAAACTATGGAAAACTCACCAACATTATGTTGACCTTTATTTTTAACATGTTTCAGGAAATGATACTGTTTAGCATGCCTTGAAGACTTACATACATCTAGGATTTGACCTAGACTAAAATAAAATACATTGATCATTTTGTGACTTTGAATTTCTTATGTATTGTTGGATGTTTGAACTTGCTCTATTTCTTTATTGTACGTCATGAATATTGATCTTTAATAATATTGTCATTTTAAAATTAGCGTTGTGTGGCATGAACAATCTTAACCCTCACATCTCGACGTTTCCGCCGTTAAGGTTGGGGTGTGACATGTGCCACCGGACCGCGAGATCGAGTTCCAGATCGACTTGATACCTGGTGCTCAACTTGTTGCTAAACCACCGTATCGATTGGCTCCGTTTGAGATGAATGAACTGATGATTCAGTTGCACGAGTTGTTGGACAAAGGGTTCATTCGACCGAGTATCTCTCCCTGGGGTGCTCCGGTCTTGTTTGTAAAGAAGAAGGACGGTAGTATAAGGATGTGCATCGACTACCGTATACTACCGTGAGTTAAACAAGTTGATCGTGAAGAACCGGTATCCATTACCCAGAATTGATGACTTGTTTAACCAGCTCCAAGGTGCCAGTTGGTTTTCGAGAATATATCTCCTATCTAGTTACCATCAGATGAAGGTGAAGGAGCAAGATATCCCTAAAACAGCTTTTCATACACTTTATGGACACTACGAGTTTTTGTTATGTCTTTTGGTCTAACTAACGCGCCACTGCCTTATGGATTTGATGAACCGGGTGTGTCGGCCGATGTTGGATAAATCAATGATTGTGTGTATCGATGATATCTGATTTATTTAAAGAGCGAAGAAGAGCATGCTGGTCACATTCGTGAGGTATTGTAGACACTTAGAAGAGAGAAGCTGTATGCTAAGTTCTCCAAGTGCGCTTTCTGGTTGTGCGAGTTTCAGTTTTTGGGTCATGTGGTAAATTCTGAAGGGATCATGGTAGATCAGGCAAAGGTTGAGGCGGTGATACAATGGAAGTCTCCAAAAACGCCATCCGAGATCCGCAGTTTCTTGGATTTGGCAGGCTATTATAGAAGATTTATCCAAGACTTTTCCAAGATAGCCTCACCATTGACCAACCTAACCCGCAAGGATGTGAAGTTTGTATGGGGTTTAGAACAGGAGAGTGCTTTTGAAGAGCTGAAGACAAGATTGCCTCAAGCTCTTGTCTTGACGTTACCTAAAGGGAATGAAGACTTGGTGGTCTATTCAGATGCTTCTTATTCAGGTTTGGGTTGCGTGCTGATGCAAAGGGAAGAGTAATAGCCTATGCGTCTCGACAGTTGAAAGTCCATGAGGCTAATTACCCTACTCATGACTTAGAACTAGCGGCTGTGGTCTTTGCATTGAAAATTTAGAGACACTACTTGTACGGGATGAAGTGCACTATCTTCACTGACATAAGAGCTTGAAGTATTTCTTTGAGAAAAAGGATCTTAATATGAGGCAGAGGAGGTGGTTAGAGTTGATCAAGGATTATGATTGTGAAATCCACTACCATCCGGGTAAGGCCAACGTAGTGGCTGATGCCTTTAGCTGAAAGGAGAGACCCGAGCCAATCCGGGTGAAAGCTTACCAGTTGGTGATGACCTTCGATATGATGACACAGGTCAAGGGGTTCCAAGATGAGACGTCAAAAAAAAGAGCCCTTAAGTCCGAAAGGATGAGAGGTTTAGTCACGGAGTTGGGTGAAAACACTCTCGGAGTTAGAACCCGCTTCGGGCGGATGAGGATCCCTTGTTATGGATTCCTACGGGGGAAAATCATGGATGAAGCTCATAAGACTCTATACTCCATTCATCCTGGTGCTACAAAGATGTATCATGATATGAAGAAAGATTACCGGTGGCTGGGTATGAAGCGCAATGTAGCGGAGTATGTGAGCAAGTGCCTTACTTGCTTGCAAGTGAAGGCTGAGCATCAGAAGCCATACGGGAAGATCCAACCTTTGGATATACCCGAGTGGAAATGGGAGCACATCACCATGGACTTCATTACAAAGTTACCACATACAGAAAGGGGGTATGATGCTATATAGGTGATAATTGACCGTTTGATGAAGAGCGCTCACTTTCTACCAATCCACGAGACATATTCATCTGAGAGGTTGGCGGATCTATTCATCAAAGAGATTATGACGCGTCATGGTGTACCAGTGTCTATCATGTCTGACCGTGACACTCGGTTTACATCTAAGTTTTGGAAGAGATTTCATGACGTGATGGGGATGAGGTTGCACATCAGTATGGCTTATCATCCTCAGACGGATGGTCAGTCAGAGAGAACTATACAGACGCTTGAGGATATGCTCCGAGCATGCATTATTGATTTCGGAGGAAGTTGGGGCGAACACTTACCGTTAGCTGAATTCTCATACAACAATAGTTATCATGCCAGCATTGGTATGCCACCATATGAGATGCTATATAGTAGGAAGTAGGATGCCTGTATGTTGGGGAGACATTGGACAGAAGGAGTTGGGGAGCATTGAGGTGATCGATGCTATGACTGAAAAGTTGGAAAAGATCAAGGCCTTTTTGAAGGCGGCAAAAGATAGGCAAAAGTCGTATGCTGATAAGAAGCGTAGACCGATTGAATTCGAAGTGGGAGATAAAGTTATGCTGAAGGTTTCACCTTGGAAGGGGATCATTCGGTTCAGAAAGCAGGGTAAGCTGAGCCCGAGGTATATAGGACCTTTTCGAATTATTGCTCTAGTAGGAGAGGTGGCCTATAGGTTGGAGCTACCCGATGAGTTAAGTGGGATTCATCCAACATTCCATGTATCTCATCTGAGAAAGTGCTTAGCCAATGAGGATATGATTGTGCCACTGGAGGATATTGAGGTAGATGAACGGCTCAATTATGTGGAGCAACCGGTGGCCATCATTGACAGAAAAGAGAAGAGGCTGCGGAATAAAGTGGTTCCACTGGTGCGAGTACAGTGGAGGCACAGGAAGGGATCGAGTCTACGTGTGAGACCGAGGAAGAGATGAGACAGCATTATCCATAACTGTTAGGGAGTGACAGGTTTCGGGGACGAAACCTATATAAGGGGGGTGGACTTGTAACACCCGGAAAGTTAAAAAAAAAAAGAAAGGAAAAAAGAACTATAAAGAAAGAAATGTGAAATAACCCAAGTTAAGGGGCTAAAGTTGTGCAAGAGGCAAACTTTATTATAATTATGTTTAAAAGGTGGGCATGGCTGCCCACACCTCTGCTCCACCTAACTGTTCGACCGCAGAAAAGAAGAACATCAGAGTTTTTCCATCGGTTTTAGAGAGAAGAAGAAGAAGATCGACTTGAAGGTTAGTTTTTCATGTGTTTTGTTGGGTTTTAGCTGAATTTTCAGCTTGTGGACTGAGTCTTATGTGTTTCTCTGTGTTTGGTTATGTGTTTTGGTGTGTTTAGGTGTTTGAACTCCAACTGCTTTTGAGTTTGGAGAAGTTTTACTCGAAGGCTGCTGTAGGTGAGTTCTAGATCCCTGGTTTTTCTGTTTTAAACTTGTTTTAGGGCTAAAATGCATATAAATTATTATTTTTTGCAACTCCCAGTATGTTGAACCGTATGTTACCTTCTGTTTTTAGTGGGGTGTGTGTGTTTGTGAATGTTTGACCGAATCATGTGATGGTATGCTTGTTCTATGTGCTTAATATGCTAGATTAGGGCTAAGAATATGTTAGGATGATGAATGGGGACTGAAATTAGTATAAGTCAGAACTGGCATAGTACCCATGCGCCCAAACTGCCCATGCGCTAAGTGTTTGCCTATACGCCTAAGTTTTTCCATGCACCCAAGTACCCATGCTCCTGCATAGTACTCATGCGCCTGCATAGTACCCATGCACCTAAGTTTTTCCCATGTGCCTAAGTTTTTCCCCATGCGCCCAACTGTCTGTGCGCCTGCATAGTGCCCATGCGCCCATATAGTGCTCATCTGCCTAAAACTGACTTAGGATTTTTCTGAAATTCTGGGAAATAGAAATTAATAGTTAAGCACTGGAATGTTTTGGTGGTTTATGTTTGTTCATGTTATGCATGTTTGTGGTATGTTATTAATGTTCCTTATTACGTATTATTACGTGACTTTACGTGGTGTGTTAATGCTCTCGTACGTAAAGTATTATATAATGAAAGTGAAAGAACGAAGTGGAACATAATGAAAGAATGTAAAGTCTTGCAAGCAACTAAAAGGAGGTTCACAACTCATTGAGGGATTGTTAGCTCAACTGTGTGCGGTTTAGCTAACCCATGAGGATGCAAACAGGGTCAATCTTTGTGATTGACCAATAAGTACGAAACAGGACCCTTGTCGCTTGCCCCGATACTGGAGTCAGCCTCGTGCATAATGTTAGGGGTCTATTTATAGACTTCGGGCCAGTACCAGCTTTGTGCACAATGTTTGGGGTATAGCATATGACATTGGTCTAGATGGAAGTGAAAGATAATAATGAAAGTTTGAAACGTACGAAATGAATAAAAAGAATGTTGAAAGATAATAATGATATTATCAAGTTGTACGTATGATGTGTGATCACGAACGAATGTAAAGGAAAGGTTTTTACTAAAGATAAAGTATTTTATATTTAAAACTAGAACTCACTCAGCAATACTGACTTTTTATGTATTTTCAGTTGGCAGGTAGCTTGTTGCTGAGGATGTCACGAGGGTGAAGCTATTTGGCGAGCAAAGACTGGCATCCATCTCATGCAATAATAATGATGTTGTTTTGTAATACAACTAAGTGATATTTTGTAATCTTTTAAATGACGATGTTTTACTTGGCAAATGTATTTATTAAAGCATGAAGTGGTTTTTGATGAATTATTCCGCTGCAATATTTTATTTAGTTAATAAATCTTAATATGTTTTGATATAAAAGAGGTTATGATTGACCGACTGTGAGGTTCCCGGGAACGGGGCCTTACAAACGACCGTGGTGTAAGATAATCTTTCACCCCTCTTTAAAAATGTTAAAATTAAATTATTATCATTTTGATTAAGAAAGTAATTTAAATTATCTTTGACTTGTTATGGGTCCCATGAGATGAATCAAATACCAACCACTCATGCCACTGCCACCCCTACCACCTAACTTCCGGTTATTTTCTCCAGTGGAGTTTTTAGTGACCTAAAATATATGATGGTAACTCCTTTTCAATCACTTAAATGATTTTTTAATCACAGCCCCTTTTAAGGCTCAATACTACTCATATGTTGGTGATGTTCATATCAAACGGTTGTGGAATGATTCATGTTTCAACATATGAAACAAAATTAAGCAAACATTGGATAACTTGGAGGGTCCATCAGTAACTTTTGAGTTCTTAAAAGCAATCTGAAACACATGGAAAACTTTATCAAAGCGAGATACTTTGGCTAGAACCATAAGATTTGTTATATTATAGTCTGCGATGAAATCAGGATGAACTTAGAGGGAAAACAGGTAAATTAATTGCCAAAATCTATTATCGGGGGACGAGATTTCAATGCTCTAGTAAACAATCATGGATGAAATCAGTAAACAATGGATAAATCAAAATTGGGTCGGCATTGGATGGTTGGTAAACACTCATTGATGACACATTTGTGGACTTGGTTTATAGAATAGAGTGTTCACTAGAGCTTCATAGAAATGATAAATAGCATCAAAAGCAGATTTAAGAACGAAAATATTGAACTTAAGTATTTGATTTACATTACACTCAAATCACATAAGATGAAAAGAAATTAAACTTGAAGTCTATCAAAAGAGAGAAGGGTGGTGGTGGTTGTTAATGAAAGGGGTTGTAGATGAAGATGGGGGAAGATGAACCGATAGGTTTGAGTTTGGTGGCCCCACTACTTACTTATTGAAAGAATCGTTAAATTTTCCCCTTTTTAATATGAAGGGTAGTTGGGTCATTTATAAAAGAGTAAATTACATGGATCGTCCTTGAGATTTGCTCAAATTTCACATTTCGTCCCTGGGATTGAAAAATTACATGTTTTGTCCTAAGGTTCGGATTTTTTTAACATAACTAGTCCTTGACCCAAGCAGACATTAGAATCATATGTTAACTTCCACCAACGTGCTAAGCACATAAGGGTATTTCTGTCTTTTTACCCCCTTAATTGTAACACCCGAAAATTTATTAAGAAAAGAATAATGATAAAAGGAGAAGTTGCAAAAATGGAGGGGCTAAAGTGTACAAAAGGACAAACATTATTATTTTATGTTTAAAGTGGGCATGGCCGCCCCCTACACTGCTGCACCAATTGCTTCAACTGCTAAAAAGAATAAAAAACAGAGTTTTCATCGGTTCTAGAGAGAAGAAAAAGATTCGGCTTGAAGGTGAGTTTTCATGTGTTTTGTTCGGTTTCAGCTGAGCTTTCAGCTTCAGGACCGATTCTTATGTGATCTTTTGTGTTCGGTTTTGTGTTTTGGTGTGTTTAGGCGTTTGAACTCCAGGTTGCTCTTGGGTTTGGTGGAGTTTTACTCGAAAGCAGTAGAGATGAGTTCTAGATCCCCTCTTTTAAATGTTTTTTGCTAATTTGGGGCTGGTTTGCATATTTGACTGATGTTTTCGAAACAAATTATGGTTTTTCATGTGTGGTGCGGACGGTTATAATGATACAGTTATGTTGTGTGCTTTTCTTGTTGATCGTTTAAAGTTTATGATGTTCTAAGTGTTAGATTGATAGATATAAGCTGTGTTCATGTTAGAATGATGATTGGGATCTGGTAATGGCATAAGTTGCATTTCAGGTTAGTTTTTATGTTCATCTGCATTTAACAGTTAAAGTCTTTAGTTCATGCGCATTTGTTATGTCTTCATGCGCATTTGCTAAGTGTTCATCCGCATTTGTTTTGCTCAGGCGCATTTGCTAAGTGTTCATCCACATTTGTTTTGCTCAGGTGCATTTGCTAAGTGTTCATCCGCATTTGTTTTGCCCATGCGCATTTGCTACAGTGTCCATGTGTATTGCTTTAGTCATCCGCATTCGGTTCATTCGCATTTCCTGACACTTAGAAAATTTCCTGAGAATGTTCATCCGCATTTGTTCATCCGCATTTGTCTAAGTTCACAACATTTGTCTAACACTTGGGATTTTTTGGAAATTTTGGGAATAGAATTTAAGTATGGAGAACTTCTGTATGATGAAAGATTATGCTTGTTTGAGGATTATTATGCTTGGTTTTTCTTATGTGCTGCTTTTTCTATGTCTATAATATTTCCATGTTATGTGATTATGTAATATGCATCTTAATAAGTGTTATTCATAACAAGTGGACACGAAAGAATAAAAGAAGAACAGTGAAACTTAATGAATGTTCCCCGAGCCCTTACGATAAATGAAAAGCCTTGCAAGCAAATGAATGGAGGTGCAGGACCTTGTTGTCGTTAGCTCAACTGATATGCAGCTATATAGCCCATGTGGATGCACATCTGGGGTCAATCCTGGGGATTGGCCAATGGATGAATGCGATCCTAGTTCATGAGCAGGCTTCGCGCCTTGCAGTGTGGATCAACTGTTGATGGGTTAGCTACCATGATAAACGTTTGCCGACAGGGGTTCGGCATCTGTTGCCAACCAACAATGTAGGCTCTTGCTTTGTGCAATCCTAGTTAATGAAAGAGAAAGATAATGAAAGAAAGAAAGATAATGAATCACTTTATGGTTGATTATGTATATTGATGAATGATCAACAAATGAAGTTTACAAAGTGTATTTTTCTATATTTTTTTAAACTAGAACTCACTCAGCAATACTGACTTTTTATATGCATATCAGTTGGTAGGTAAGATTGTTGCTGAGGATGGCACGCGGGTGAGGCTACTTGGCAGGCAAAGACTAGCATCCATTCATGCATGATGGTTTTGTTGTTTTGTAATACAATTGAATGATTCTTTTGTAACTGTTAAAATACAATGATGTATTATTTAGCATCATCAAATATTAATGCATGAATGTTTTTTGATAACTTAATCCGCTGTAATGTTTTTATGAAATGTATTTATCTTATATAAAAAAAATGTTGTGATTGTCCAACTGTGAGGTCTCCGGGAACGGGGCCTTACAAGTTGGTATCAGAGCCAAAGTTTAAGAGAAATGGGTAAATAATTTCAAAACCTAAACTTAAACTGAGAATAGGACCGAATGGAGGGTTGCCAGCCCAAGTAGCTACGTGCCATCAGGTAATCTTTCATAAGTAACCGGTATTACGTGCGTGTGCTATTTGATTTATGTTCTTAGTAGATTTGGACACTGATGTGGTCTGGATAGGGAATGCTTGGGGGATGAAGAGTAAAGTAAGTGGGTAATCACAACTGGCCACTGTAATTAGGGACTTACTATACTTGACATAATCTAAGCTATTACCTTGAATGACCTTGTTAGTGCTTGAATCTTATAGGAGGTAGATCTTATGGAGGGAAGGAAACCTCGGAAGGCAACCCGAGGCGGTGCTCATGGCGGGTGTACTACTAGGCCACGTGTCACCCGAAGCAAAGCTAAGGCTCCCGAGACAGTTCACGAGGACTCGAGTATTCATAGCCACCAAGAGGGTGAAGGATCAGCCACCCTCAAGTCTACGATAAAGGAAGCTATTGCTGACGAAGTCTACAACGTCATGCAAAACGTGTTACCTTCAGTGGTGACCGAGGTGTTGAGGGCTGTAAAAGATGGTGAAAAGACCAAAGATACAGAGGAGAAGGAGAAAGCTGATGCAGATAATCCCAAGGTGGTAATCCATGATGGTGATAGCGAGGGGGAGAAGGAAACCACTAAGGAGTGCACCTATGGGGAGTTTCATAGGTGCAAACCCCCGACCTTTGATGGTAACAGCAATGCTACTGCTGCTCATCGTTGGGTTTGAGAGATAGAGGTAGTCCTAGACATTAGCGAGTGCCGGGAGGATCAAAAGGTGAAGTTTGCCTCCCATTATTTCGTTGACTTGGCGTTATGCTGGTGGGACAACATTGTCCAAGCCGAGGGGAAACGGTCTATTACAAGGATTAGGTGGTCGGATTTGAAGGAATTGGTACTGGAGGAGTATTGTCCACATCGAGAGTTGGACAAAATTGAGAAGGAGTTCTTGCATTTGGAGGCTGGAAACATGACTCATCAAGAGTATACCTCCAAGTTCAATGAGCTTGCAAGACTCGTGCCGGATCTAGTAACCCCAGAGTCCAAGAAGATCAAGAGATACATGCAGGGTCTACCCGTGGATATCAGGAGGAACATGATAGCGGCTAGACTGAGCACTTTCAGGTCTGTAGTAGATTTGGCCAGAAGGTTGTATGATGAGAGGGATCCAGTGCCGATTCAGAGGAAGGTTGAAAAGACTTGGAACAAGAACGGTAATGGGAAGCGATTCAGGGGTGACCATTATGGGATCGGGGAAAAGAAGATGAGGATTGACGATCGCCGCCCATGATCGAGTAAAGGGGTAACAGGAGGGAATGTAAGAAGTGTGGGAAGGTTCACTTGGGTGAGTGTAGAGTGGGGATGAACCGGTGTTTTAAGTGTGGAGGCGAAGGCCACTATGCTAGAGAGTGCAGAGTACCACAATGTTATCAGTATGGGGAGGTAGGCCACTAAAGCCGAGATTGCAAGAAGGGTGGAGCAGGGAGCTCAGGGACTCAAACTATGGGCGAGAAAGGGAGGAGTGAGAACACCAAATCCAAGGCAAGGGCATTCAACATGACCCGGGAAGAAGCCAGAGTGGACCCTGAAGTAGTTTTAGGTATGTTTCTGGTAAACCAACTGTATGCTTCTGTGCTCTTCGATTCGGGTGCTAGTAGAAGTTTTGTATCTGCTACCTTTTGTCATGAAATGCATGGTAAGAATAAGAAGATAGACATGCCCTTCTATGTAGAGACAGTGATAGGAAAGTCTACCAAAGTGACTGATGTGATAGACAATTGCCTCGTAGAGTTGGACGGTCGTGAGTTTCCTGCTAGATTGTATGTGTTGGCCCTAGGAGGTTTAGATGTGGTGTTAGGGATGGATTGGTTGGCGGCCTATGAAGCGAACATCATGTGCCGAAAGAAGACGATTTGTCTAACTGCGCCCGATGGTAGTTTGGTTACGATACATGGAGACAAAGAGTGCATTACACCACGAGTTATCTCGATGATCACGGCCGAGAAGTTTATGAGACGCAGGTGTGATGCTTACTTGGCCTATGTGAAGGGTATGGATGTTACCGTGCCACAACTGTCAGGCGTGCCAGTAATATGCGATTTCCCTGGTGTGTTTCCCGAAGACCTACCAGGGGTACCACCTGACCGCGAAATCGAGTTCAAGATTGATCTAATACCTGGTGCCCAACCTGTTGCAAAGGCACTGTATCGTCTCGCTCCCTCTGAGATGAAAGAATTGATGACCCAGTTGCAAGAGTTGTTAGACAGGGGGTTCATCCGACTAAGTATCTCTCACTTGGGTGCTCCGGACTTGTTTGTAAAGAAGAAGTACGGTAGCATGAGGATGTGCATCGACTACCGTGAGTTGAACAAGTTAACGGTGAAGAACAGGTACCCACTATCGAGGATTGATGACTTGTTTGATCAGCTCCAAGGTGCCAGCTGGTTCTCAAGGATAGATCTCTGATCTGGTTACCATCATCTAAAGGTCAAAGAACAGGATATCCCGAAGACCGCGTTTCGAACTCGATACGGGCATTACTAATTCCTCGCTATGTCTTTCGGTCTAACCAATGCGCCAGCTGCTTTTATGGATCTGATGAATCGAGTGTGTCGGCCGATGTTGGATAAATCAGTGATTGTGCTTATTGATGATATCCTGATTTACTCGAAGAGTGAAGAAGAGCATGTCGGTCACATTCGCGAGGTATTGGAGACGCTTAGAAGGGAGAAGCAGTATGCTAAGTTCTCTAAATGCGTATTCTGGTTGTGGGAAGTTTAGTTTTTGGGTCATGTGGTTAATTCTAAAGGGATTATGGTGGACTCGGCAAAGGTGAAGGTAGTTATGCAATGGAAGACCCCAAATACGCCATCTGAGATCCGCATTTTCTTGGGTTTAGTGGGCTACTACAGACAGTTCATCCAAGACTTCTCCAAGATAGCTTCACCATTGACCAAATTGACTCGTAAGGATGTGAAGTTCGTATGGGGTCAAGTGCAGGAGAATGCTTTCGAAGAGTTAAAGACAAGGTTGACTCAAGCTCCTGTCTTGATGTTACCTGAAGGGAATGAAGACTTGGTGGTCTATTCCAATGCTTCCTATTCAGGATTGGGTTGTGTGCTGATGCAACGGGGAAGGGTTATAGCCTATGCGCCCCGACAATTGAAAATCCATGAGGCTAACTATCCCACTCATGACTTGGAGTTGACGGCTGTGGTTTTTGCATTAAAGATTTGGCGGCACTACCTGTATGGGATGAGGTGCACCATCTTCACTGATCATAAAAGTTTGAAGTACTTCTTCGAGCAAAATGTAGGAACCTCTAAAGTTAAAAGGCTGATGCAACCAAAGGATACCAAAACAACCAAGTCTTCCAACATGCACTTTTGTAGGAACCTCTGAAGTTAAAATGGTGATGCAACCAAAGGATACCAAAACAACCAAGTCTTCCAACATGTACTTCGGAACAAAGGTGAACTAGCTTCGGAAGCTTTTACACACTCAGAAATATGCTAAGTGTAAAATCTTCCGAAGCCAAAGTTCAGAAGAACTGCTGCGGATGCTTTACACTTAACTTGGAAAATATTCTAAGTGTAAAGTCTTCCGAAGCCAAAGACTCAACTCTTCCGTAGTAAAAGATGAAGTCTTCCGAAGCTTCAAAGACAAAGTCTTCCGAAGCTGTTTACAACACAAGACTGATTTCTTCTGAAGAGAGAGAAAAGATTCTTTTCCATCAACTTTATCATAAAGCAACCTACTTTCCGCTGCATGCTCTGGTGGTTCACCTTCTATCACTAGTTGGTGAAACTTCCATGCTTTATGATAAAGTAGATAAGGTCTACGCCTACAAGTTTCTCTTTTTGTTCCTTTTGGCTTTTGTAATAGGAAAAGTCAGTGAGCTATGGCATGTCATAGTCACTAGTCAAAAAGGCAATCTGCCTTTTTGACTTTAGATTGATCTTGTTGTCTAGATTAGTCAAATCCCAACTGTCTTTACATGTAAGTGACGGTTTTAGGTTGTAGTATAAAAGTGTCTCAGGTTCTTGTAATTTCTTTATGCTTCATAACACTTGTAAGAGAACTTGAGATCAATATACAACATCCTTGAAAACTAATCTGGTCTTGATTCTTAGTTCTATCTCTTTGATTTACTTGTGTTCTTTAGAGCATCTATTTTAAGTTACCAGTTCCATATTTGAATTGTTAAGTGATCTAAGATCTCTCCTCAGTGTGAAAATAAGTGTTAAGTACCCTTACCCGGTCCTGCACAAAAGGATCTTAACATGAGACAGAGAAGATGGTTAGAGTTGATCAAGGATTACGACTGTGAAATCCACTATCATCCAGGTAAGCCGAATGTGGTAGCGGATGCCCTCAGTCGAAAGGAGAGGTCGGAGCCAATTTGGGTAAAGGCTTCATCAAGTCGAAAGGAGAGGTCGAAAACTGGAACTATGACAAAGTCCCCACTAATCACTCCTGAGGATTTTGACACTTGGTGCCAAAGAATTGAAGGCTTCATCAAGTCTTAGGATTCCAGGATGTGGGAGTCTGTTATCGATGGACCTCATGTACCATGCACCTCTTCTGCTGCTGCTGCTGGTGGCATGATACCGAAGGAGAGGGCTGACTTTTCTGATGAAGACTGGAAAAGGATTGATATTGATCAGAAAGCCATGACATCCCTCCAAACTGCTCTTCTAAACTCCATCTACAGAGGTTTCAAGAAGTGCGAGACAGCTAAACAGCTATGGGATGCACTGAAACTGATGTATGAGGGGTCCAATGAAGCCAAAGAGAACAAGAAGGACCTCCTGAAGCAGCAGTTTGAAAACTTCACCTTCAAGACAGGTGAAACCATGACTCAACAGGATTTCAGGTATGTTAAGATTATGGATACTCTGGCTGATGTTGGAGTGACTATTGAGAATAGGGATATTGTTAGGAAGTTCATGTCCTCTCTTCCCGGACAATGGACACACTACTGTGTGGTCATTAAGAGGACTGAAAACCTCAAGACCCTTACTCTCACTGAGTTGTATGGGATACTCAGTGTATACCAGATGGAGATGAACATGCAAAACTCATCTGGTAACTCCAATACTCACCAAGTTCAGCCCTTCATATGGGTGAAAGGGATAGTAGAGAACCACAGCATCATCTTATCTGCTATCCTGAAACTTCACAAAAGGGTCCTTTCATCACCTTCCCAGAGACACCCAAAGAGAGCTACATCCAAGGAAGTCCTTCCAAGAGACAAGCACCTCTCAAGCCTTTGTCTCTACTGATGAAAGTTCAGGAAACTTTCTCTTCACTCATGAAGACCTGGATTGTATCCATCCAAATGATCTGGAATACATGGAGATAGTCTAGCAGATGGCTCTTCTCACTCACAGAGCCCAGAAATTCTACAAAAGGACAGGGAGAAGGTTTCCCAGCAATGCTGCCAGTGGCAAGTTTGGACTGGACAAGAGCACAGTGAAGTGTTACAACTGTAACCAGATGGGTCACTTTGCCAGAGAATGCAAGGCACCTAAGTCAAATGGTGGCCAAGTATCATCCAGGCCAAACTACACTGAGGGAGGGCACCAAAATGAGAAGCCAAGACAGCAAGCTGCTGTTGCTATTGAAGAAGGAGGCTTTGACTGGAGCTTTCAGGCTGAAGATGCTTCCCCAAACCAGGCACTCATGGCTGACCATGATGAGGCTAAGGTACTAGAACATCTTTGCTCTCCTGAATGTATTGCTGAAGTGAATAGATACAAGTCCTACAACTTGGAAATAAGATCTGATATTGAGTCCTTGAATATCCTAAAAGCTGATTTTAAAAGAGCTGAAAATGACTATAAACTTAAGATAGAAGATCTAGAGAAAACAATTTCAACTCTTAAACATGAGCAGACAAATTACAGAACTCAAATTAAAGATCTCATTACCAAGTTGACTGAATGCCAGGCTGAGCTTGTGATCAGCAAAGCCCGGGCTGAAAAATGTGTTCTTGAAGAAGAGACCTTCAATAACATCATATCCTCATCTCTGCATGCAAAAGTCTGTTATCAGAATAAGCAGGGACTGGGCTCTACTGAGATAGCTCCTCCACACACTCTATTATCTGTAAGATCTCCAATATGTGGAACTGGTGAAGATGAGCTTCCCCTCATAGACCCTAGTGTTGAAGAGGATAAAGAGGAGATGGTGAGGGATGACTCTAATATAAGTGAAGAGAGTCAATCTGAAAAGGGTCACCATGCTCCTGAGGAGAGTAAGAAGGCTAGTATGACAAAGACAAAGAGGAAGAACTTGATCAGAAGAGCAAAGAGAATATCAAAGAAGGCTCAAGAGATCAAGGCCACTTTTAACTCCAAGCAGAAACATGTGTTTATCTCTACAGGGTTTGAAGTGGTAAAGGCTAAGGAATCAACTACAAACTCTAGTACCAGGAGTTTTAGCATAGTTCCAACTCATTCCAGCAAAGAGAAGGCAGAATTGCTATGTACCACTGCTACATAGTCTGAACCATCCTCCTCCAAGAGCAAGTCTCTCCCTAAGAGAATTGCTACATCATCTGTAAAGAAGAAGCTAGAGAAAGAAAGTGTTCAAGTTCAGTCTTATTCTCAGAAGAAGACTCCCAGAAGGAAGCAAATGGAATGCATCATGTGTGGTAGTACATCCCATCTGGCTAAAGATTGTATCTACAATCCCAAAAGCACTATCGACATGTTTAAAGAGAAACATTCTGGGAAGATGAAGGAAAAGCTAGCTTCTGAAGGAAAATCTATTTCCTTCGGAAGCTCTAAAATGAAGAAGAAGGCAAGTAAAAAATTATCTTCGGAAGAAAATTTGGTCTCAAAAGAAAGGAATGCTTCCGAAGTACTGAAGCTTGCTGCAGTGAAAGCAAGATCTTCTGAAGGTCCAGTCTCCAGATCTTTCGAAGGTCCAGTCTCCAAAGATGGTGTGGAAGATGAAGGAGGACCATATGACTGAAGATTCTTCATCAGCAAATGATCCTCAGAGTCTGAACATAGGATCACTTACTGTTTCATTGCCTTCAACTCATTTTAACAAGCCCAAGACCAATGAGGCTTGGGTTTCCAAATGTAACTAAATCATCTCTTTTGTGCAGGGACAGCCAAAGGCAAATAGAAATGTGTGGATCATTGATAGTGGTTGCTCCAGGCACATGACAGGCAATGAGTCCTTACTTCAAAACTTTGAGAAGTTTGATAGAGGGCCAGTTGCTTTTGGAGGAGATGCAGGAGGTCACATCATTGGCAGGGGCATGGTCTCAAATGGTAAGCTCAGCATTGAAAAGGTAAATTTTGTCAAGGAGCTTGGATACAATCTTTTGAGTGTGTCCCAATTTTGTGACCAAAAACATCACATGCTCTTCACTGAGCATGATTGCATTGTTCTCAAGCCTGGGGTGGTTATTCCTCAGGAGTACATTCTGCTCAGAGTCCCTAGGAAGGGAAACATGTACAAGATGGATTTGCAAGAAACAACTCCCTCCGGAGAAGTGTCTTGCTTTCTATCTAAAGCAAATAGTGATGAGTCTTTCCTCTGGCATAAAAGAATATGCCATGTAAACTTCAAAAACATGAATAAATTAATTAAAAATGATTTGGTAACTGGAATGCCAAAGAAAGAGGTTACAAGTGATGACCATTGTGTTGCATGCCTAAAGGGAAGCAGCACAAAGTGTCTCACAAGCCAAAGGAAACCAACTCCATCACTACTCCCCTACACTTGTTACATATGGATCTATTTGGCCCCACCAGTGTAATGAGTCTAGGAAGGACCTCTTATTTTTTAGTGATCACAGATGACTTCATAAGATTCACTTGGGTCTTCTTCCTTAGAAATAAAGATGAGACTCCTGAGATCTTGAAGAACTTCATTTTGAAAATTGAGAATCAATGTGATCACAAGGTCAAAATCATAAGATGTGATCAGGGAACAGAATTTAAAAACCAAATCCTTGATACATTTTTTGATGAAAAGGGTATTTCAAGACAATATAGTGCTCCCAGGACTCCTCAGCAAAATGGTGTTATTGAGAGGAGAAATAGGACACTTATTGAGGCTGCTAGAACCATGTTGTCTGACTCTAAACTGCTTATCACCTTCTGGGCAGAGGATGTTAACACAGCCTGCTATGTGCAGAACAGAGTTTTAGTAGTTAAGACTCATGGTAAGACTCCTTATGAACTATGGCATAAAAGGAGACCATTCATTGGTTTTCTCAGAATATTTGGATGTCCTTGCACCATCTTAAATACCAAAGATCAAATAGCCAAGTTTGCTGAAAAATCAGATGATGGACACTTTGTTGGATACTCTTCTCAAGCTAAGGCTTATAGAGTATACAATCTCAGAACTAGAATCATTGAGGAGTCAGCCAATGTGACTTTCAATGAACACACACCCTGTGTGAAAGGTTCTGGTCCGGATTGGCTGTTTGATCTTGATTTAGTTACCAACTATTTTAACAAGTCTTGTGAGAATGTTTCAGGATCTATAGATAACAGATCAGCAGAAGATCCTGATCCGAGATTTGAGCTGAGAAGACCAACCAAGAAGACTACTTCAGCTCCAATGGTAACTAACCCAGTAAGTGAAGCTCCTATCAGCACAAGCATGACAAATACTGATGTTTCATCTGAGGTGCCTTCAAATTCTAGCTCAGAGGCTCCAAATCCAGGTGAAGGAACTTCAAATGCAGGAGTAACTGGAGGTGGTGACAGTGATCAAGAATTTCTTGATGCTGATAATGTCACACACTCATTGGATCAAGTTTCTCTTGATAAGTGTGCTGATGTGGTGGGAGACACCTTATTGCCTGATCAAGATTTCTCAAATTTAGATCTGTCTAACCAACTTGCCGTGATCCCTCAACTTCGGATCCACAAGTCACATCCCACCACAAACATCATTGGAAATGTTGACTCAGGGAACAAGAGGACAAACTCATGACAACCATGTTTGTCTACATTCTTGTTTCTTATCCCAGATAGAGCCGAAGAAGGTTGATGAGGCTTTGAAGGATGGAAGCTGATTGAAGCTATGCAAGATGAGCTGCTTCAAATCAGAAGACAGAAGGTGTGAAACTTATGCCCTCTTCCTCAAGGGAAATGTGTCATAGGAACCAAATGGGTATTCAGGAACAAGAAGGATGACAGAGTGATTATCATCAAGAACAAGGCTAGACTGGTTGTCCAAGGATACACTCAAGAAGAAGGGATTGAATACACTGATGTCTTTGCTCCAGTTGCAAGACTTGAAGCTGTAAGAATATTTCTAGCTTATGCTGCATCCAAGGATTTCAAGGTCTACCAGCTTGATGTGAAGTGTGCCTTTCTCTATGGGGTGATTGATGAAGAAGTTTATATTAAACAACCACCTGGCTTTGCAGACCCAGATCATCCTGATTATGTCTGCAAGCTTGATAAAGCCCTTTATGGACTGCATCAAGCTCCAAGAAAGTGGTATGAGACACTATCAACATACCTCTGTCAACATGAATACAAAAGAGGTACTATTGATGGGACTCTCTTCATCAAAGAGATAGGGAATGACACATTGCTAGTTCAGATATATGTAGATGACATCATTTTGGTTCAACTAATCCAAAGCTCTGCAAAGACTTTGAGATGCTGATGAAGAATAGATTTGAAATGAGTGCCATGGGGGAACTCAATTTCTTTCTAGGAATTCAAGTGAAGCAGGTTGAAGATTGCATCTTCATCAGTCAGTCAAAGTATGTACAGGACATACTTACAAGATTCAAGATGACCGACTGTAAGGTTGCAAAGACACCCATAGCCAGAAACCACTCCCTTGGTTCTGATCTTGAGAGGGAGTGTGTTGTTGAACATCTCTACAGGGCTTGATTGGGTCATTTATGTATTTACTACTAGCAGGCCTGATATCATGTTTGCCATATGTATATGTGCAAGATATCAAGCCAACCCCAAGATGTCACACCTAATCACTGTTAAAAGGATTCTCAGATACCTCAAAGGTGCTCCAAATCTAGGCCTTTGGTATCCAAAGAATTCAGACTTTAATCTATATGCTTATACAGATAGTGATTATGGTGGCTGCAACATGACTACAAAGTCTACATTTGGGGGATATCAATTCCTTGATGGAAGGATAGTCTATTGGTAGTGCAAGAAGCAATCCAGTGTGTCTGCATCAACTGCTGAAGCTGAATACATTGCTGCTGCAAGCTGCTGTGCTCAAGTGCTTTGGATTCAGAATTAGATGCTAGACTATGGATTCAACATTAAGGAGACTCCCATCCACATAGACAACAATAGTGCCATCTCTATTACAGAGAATCCTATGCAGCACTCAAGGACCAAACACATCAATATTAGGTATTATCTGATTAGGGATAATTTTGAAAAAGGATTGATCAAACTAATCAAAGTTAACACAAATGAACAATGTGCTGATATGTTCGCAAAGGCTTTTGATGAACAGAGATTTAAATATCTTGTATCAGCTATTGGGATGATTAACTTTGAATAGATTTTTCTTAATAACTTAATCAACATTATTTCTTAAAACTGTGTGTCCTAGGTTGTCTATTAGATCACTTCATTAGCCCAGTTCTCTTTGGAAGAAAAACAAACTTTTAAAATGATATATCTTAGAATGATGAAAATTTACCTTCAGAAGAAGCAAAAGTTTCCTTCGAAAGAAGTTTAAGTCTTTAAATCATTTTAACAGTTTATCTGAGATTTACATTCGGAAGAAATTCTTGAAGTATCTTCAGAAGCTTAAATTTTGGTATAAGTACTTAAATGCATTTTAAGAACAAATCTCTTCCGAAAGTAATTTAGTCTCGAAAGACTCATTTATTTTTTCCAAAGCCAAAATTCTCAAAACTCTTTGAAATATCTTCGGAAGCAAAATTGCCTTCAAAAGCTTTGATTGCAAAGCTTACGAAACTTAAATTGCCTTCGGAAGTTTTACGACTTCCAAGAAACTACCTTTTTGGGTGCCTTTTTTGGCAGTAGGACCCACTTGCGGATTTAAAAGTTTATCTTCTGTCTTAACTTTGTCTCAGATTCAGAGTATATCTTTCTAAATGGTTCTATTTCATCTCTCTACTCTTATTGTTCCTTAACCTAAAATTACCCCCAAATTTCATCTTCTTCTTCCTTTCTTCACTGTAAAGCTTCCTTAAATAGCCAATCTTGATCGTCGTAACGACCCTGATTTCACCATGCACCTACACAGGCAACACAATCAAGTTGCACTGTTAAACTCTGAGAAGGATCCAAGCTTCTCAAACATGTGTAGGTAGCTTTCTTTGTCTCATTACTTCACCTCCCTTACAATCGATCCTCCTCTCTATGAGGATCTGTTGCTTGAGTTCTGGGGGACCTGTCAAGAGGTCACCATTGAAGGGGAGAAGGCACTGTCTGCCACAGTGCAGGGGAGGATGGTTTTCATCACTCCTGCCATTATAAACACCCATTTTTAGCTGGATGATAGAGCAGGTGAGCTGTCCTTTCCAAAAACTGCTGTCAACCAATCCTTTGCGCAGATGAGCTACGAAGGTGACTTTTCGGTCAAGACCTTCAGGAAGGGGAAGGTCTCATTCCAATGGAAATACCTCCTCCATATAGTCATACATAGCTTCTCCAATAAGCATGGGGGATGGGACCAAATTCCAGAAGACCTTTCCTTCATTGTCCATGGGATGGTACAAGGGGTCAAATTCAGATACTCTCAATTTATATTTACAAACTTACTTGCAAATTTGGACTCGTTAGAGTATTACATGTTCCCCCGGTATGTTCAACACATTCTCAACTGTGAATTGGGACCATAATTATGGGGAACAGGTAATATTCTTAAACTTGCACACATGAGGCCCGGCATTTTCAAGATTTTGAAAAAGCCAACGTCGGCTTCTCAGGGGTAGAAACAGCCATTGTCCGAAAAATGTTTGAGCTCATTGCTCAGGGTGACTTCCAAGCAGCACCAGCTAGTGATGAACCAACACCCTGTACCTCTCACCCACCTCAAACACAGCCTACCATCACTATCACCTACCAAAGAAAATCCAAGCGAACCCCTGCACTTGCTATTGAGCATGTGCAGGCCCCCATATCAGAACCCATAGGAGGAAGTGAAATCCAGAGCTCACACTTTCCCTGAGGAGCATACCACTCCCATCTTTCATACAATCAGTGCTGAGGTTCCTCATGCTTAGCCTGATGAGCTCACAGCCCCACAAAAAGGCTTAAGCCATCACTCTGAGTCTTAACACTCTAGTGATCAACCTTCAGGGGAAAGCTACCATCCCCAGCCTCTTGATCTTAACCACCCCATTCCCAGCCTTGACTTTTATTCCGATGAAGATTTAGGGTTCAGTGAGTACCATGAGTCTCTCCTTTCTTCCCACACTCAAGGAGAGATTAGTGCTCATGTTTCACCCATTTCTAGCCCATATCAGCTACCCATAACTGAAGCGGATCTCTCTGAATCTGTTCAGGAAATCCATATGGCAGAGGCTATCACTATTGCCAGTGATAACATCACTAGGACCTCTACCATGGCAACCCAGCCTCTTGACACTTCTTTGGAAGCTGTCATTGGGCAGGGGAAATCCAGTAGCCAAGAAACTCATGCTGGTGATGAAGAAGAAGACTTAGGTCCAATTCTCTCATCCCCTAATGATTCTTCATCTGAAGATGAGGGGAGTCTGCAACACAAGGTGCACAAACTTTCAAATCTTTGCACCTACTTTGTGTCTGAGATAGCTCACCTGGAATCTCAGGTGACTATCTTACTGAAGAGGGTCAATGACCAGCAACTTAAGATCACCAATCTCAAGGGCAAGTTAGATGAGAGACCCATGAGGACAACTCATCCAGGTCCACAAGAACCTATGGATGTCATGGATCAATCTCCTAGCTCACCTATGCAAAAGGGTAATGCTACCAAAAGGGGGAGAAAATTCTGACAATCACAAACCTAGGAGTTCTTCCGAGAGTGTGGACATGGAGGAATCACCATCCTCTCTTGCAGATGTTCATACTCAGCAACCTCCCCTATACAGTGATCTACAATTTCTCATACAACAACTATTTGAGGAGGGAATACCAAGAGCAATGTCTGCCCCTTCTGAGAACGCAATCTGGGGTTAGGGGTATGACAGTAATAGGAAAGCTCTTGTGATCCCCAGAGCTCAGGGTCAACTAGAAGTCCTCAACATTTTAAACCTGAGTTTCTATGAGAACATCAACTTGGTAGATCTACCCCTTGTCAATTAAAGTAATAACAGACAAGCAGCAAGGTTGGCAGAAACAATCCAAGACAGGGTGCTAGAGGAGTTTAAATTGAGATCAAAACTATATAAATAGAGGCTAGCAAGTGAGATCTTTGGTCAACTGGATGTTGAGGTAGACCCGGAGATTAGCTTCAAAGGGAAAACCTTGACTGAAGGCCCAGAGGTTGAACCTGTGAACCTTGAGATAGGATCTCCCTATGCACCCATTACCCTCAGTGAAACACCAGCTGGTGATGGTGTTTCACAACCTCTCTCTAGCCAGAGCTTGACAGCTGAACCAAGCAATGAAGGCCAAAGCTCTCTCCAGCCTGAGTCACCAAAGCTTGTGGTCGACAAAGGCAAAAGGAAAATGACTCCTGAGGAGATTGAGGAGGAGAAGAGAGAGAGGAAGAGGAAGATAAGGGGAGAGAGTTCAAGTGGTTCCCCAGGGTTTATGGAAGCTGCAATCAGGGCTGCCCCCAGGCTAAACACTCAGGAAGATGAGTTCAGGGCAGCCAGGCTAAATTACCTGGGAACTAGAAATTATAATGCAGATGAACTCATTTCTCTCCCCTTGGATGAACTGAATGAACTGGCTGATATTAAATTGTCAAAGGAGAGGAAGGAAGCAGAGGATGTAGCCTTAACCCTTAAACACAAGGAAGAAATGAGGAGAAAAAGACTCTACAAAAACATTCCTATCCTCTCCCCAGTTCAAGAAAGTCCTAAGCTAGAGACTGTGGCCACTGAACAACCTCAGGTAGCTACTAAAGAAGAAAGACTAAAGATGATCAGCTACCTGAGTGCCACAGGTCTCTATCAGGCAGATGCACTTCTTTCCTCAACATCTGAGTACATATTGTTTGAATACAATAAGTAGATGGAAGAAAAGTCTAAAAGAGAAAAACAAGCTGGGAAGAAAAGATTAAGGGAATAAGCTGCAAGATCAAGGTCCATCATCCACAAAAGCCAAAAGAAGTCTGCTGACAGATAAAGGATGATGAGCTTCTTGAAGCTGTATGGATTCCCCGAAAAGAGGCTTGACCCTATGTCTCTATCCATAATGGATGAGCATATCAAGGTAATCAAGCAGAAGATTAAGAAGAGAGAGCTGGTGGACTTGCATTCTCCACCAAGTCCAGCTCAACCTGAAGTTAAGGTGAAGGTTGAACCTACTGAGACAACACAACCTGAACCTGGAGCTGCATCTTAGCCAACTTCATCTTCTGATCCACAGTTGGTTACTCCTCTCACCCCCTCTAAACCTGTGAGAGAGGAGATCCCAACTAAGAGGGACTCTACTGAACAACCTGGTACTCAAGACCAGTCCCCTCAGTTAAAATCATCTGGGAGGAGAAAGAGGATGGCCAGAAGATCAACCTCAAAGAAGAAGAAAAGAAAGGCATCCACCTCCCAACCTCAGGAAGAGTTAGAGCTTCCTGAGGAAGTGCATGAAGAGGCTGCTCACCAAACTCCTATGATAGTAGAGCCTCTTGCCATTGGAAGACCCATTTTGTCTTGGAGTTATGATGAAGACTCAGACAAATGTTATGTCAAAAGAGATCACGTGTCACCCAAAGCAAAGCTAAGGCTCCCGAGACAGTTCATGAGGACTCGGGTATTCATAGCCACCAAGAGGGTGAAGGATCAGCCACCCTCAAGTCTACGGTAAAGGAAGCTATTGCTGACGAAGTCTACAATGTCATGCAAAACATGTTACCTTTAGTGGTGACCGAGGTGTTGAGGGCTGTAAAAGATGGTGAAAGGACCAAAGATACAGAGGAGAAGGAGAAAGCTAATGCAGAGCCATCTAGTCCCAAGGTGGTAATCCATGATGGTGATAGCGAGGGGGAGAAGGAGACCACTAAGGGGTGCACCTATTGGGAGTTTCAGAGGTGCAAACCCCCGACCTTTGATGGTAACGGCAATGCTACTGCTGTTCATCGTTGGGTTCGAGAGATGGAGGCAGTCCTAGACATTAGTGAGTACCGGGAGGATTAAAAGGTGAAGTTTGCCTCCCATTCTTTCATTGACTTGGCCTTATGCTGGTGGCACAACATTGTCCAAGCCGAGGGGAAACGGTTAATTACAAGGATGAGGTGGTCGGATTTGAAGGAATTGGTACTGGAGGAGTATTGTCCATATTGGGAGTTGGACAAAATTGAGAAGGAGTTCTTGCATTTGGAGGCTAGAAACATGACTCATCAAGAGTATACCGCCAAGTTCAATGAGCTTGCAAGACTCGTGCCAGATCTAGTAACCCATAGTCCAAGAAGATCAAGAGATACATGCAGGGTCTGCCTACGGATATCAGGAGGAACATGATAGCAGCTAGACTGAGCACTTTCAGGTCTGCAGTAGATTTGGCCGGAAGGTTGTATGATGAGAGGGATTCGGTGCTGATTTAGAGGAAGGTTGAAAAGAGTTGGAACAAGAACGGTAATGGGAAGAGATTCAGGGGTGACCATTATGGGATCGGGGAATAGAAGATGAGGATTGACGATCGCCGCCCAGGATCAAGTAAAGGGGTAACAGGAGGGAATGTAAGAAGTGTGGGAAGGTTCACTTGGGTAAGTGTAAAGTGGGGATGAACCGGTGTTTTAAGTGTGGAGGCGAAGGCCATTATGCTAGAGAGTGCAGAGTACCACGATGTTCTCAGTGTGGGGAGGTAGGCCACTCGGGTAGAGATTGCAAGAAGGGTGGAGCAAGGAGCTCAGGGACTCAGACTATGGACGAGAAAGGGAGGAGTGAGAACACCAAAGCCAAGGAAAAGGCATTCAACATGACCCGGGAAGAAGCCAGAGTGAATCCTGAAGTAGTTTCAGGTATGTTTCTGGTAAACCAACAGTATGCTTCTGTGCTCTTCCATTCAGGTGCTAGTAGAAGTTTTGTATCTGCTACCTTTTGTCGTGAAATGCATGGTAAGAATAAGAAGATAGACGTGCCCTTCTATGTAGAGACAGCGATAGGAAAGTCTACAAAGTGACTGATGTGATAGACGATTGCCTCGTAGAGTTGGACGGTCGTGAGTTTCCTGCAAGATTTTATGTGATGGCCCTAGGAAGTTTTGATGTGGTGTTAGGGATGGATTGGTTGGCAGCCTACGAAGCGAACATCATGTGCCGAAAGAAGACGATTTGTCTGACTGCGCCCGATGGCAGTTTGGTTACGATACATGGAGACAAAGAGTGCATTACACCGCGAGTTATCTCGATGATCATGGCCGAGAAGTTTATGAGACGCAGGTGTGGTGCTTACTTGGCCTATGTGAAGGATATGGATGTTACCGTGCCTCAACTGTCAGGCGTGCTAGTAATATGCGATTTCCCTGGTGTGCTTCCCGAAGACCTACTAGGGGTACCACCTGACCGCGAGATCGAGTTCCAGATTGATCTAATACCTGGTGCCTAACCTGTTGCAAAGGCGTCGTATAGTCTTGCCCCCTCCGAGATGAAAGAACTGATGACCCAGTTGCAAGAGTTGTTAGACAAGGGGTTCATCCGACCGAGTATCTCTCACTGGGGTGCTCCGGTCTTGTATGTAAAGAAGAAGTACGGTAGCATGAGGATGTGCATTGACTACCGTGAGTTGAACAAGTAAATGTGAATAACAGGTACCCGCTACCGAGGATTGACGACTTGTTTGAACAGCTCCAAGGTGCCAGCTAGTTCTCAAGGATAGATCTCCGATCTAGTTACCATCATCTAAAGGTCAAAGAACAGGATATCCCGAAGACCGCGTTTCGAAATCTATACGGGCATTACGAATTCCTCGTTGTGTCTTTTGGTCTAACCAACGCGCCAGCTGCTTTTATGGATCTGATGAATCGGGTGTGTCGACCGATGTTGGATAAATCAGTGATTGTGCTTATTAATGATATCCTGATTTACTCGAAGAGTGAAGAAGAGCATGTCGGTCACATTCGCGAGGTATTGGAACGCTTAGAAGGGAGAAGCAGTATGCTAAGTTCTCTAAATGCGCGTTCTGGTTGCGGGAAGTTCAGTTTTTGGGTCATGTGGTTAATTCTGAAGGGATTATGGTGGACCCGACAAAGGTGGAGGCAGTTTTGCAATGGAGGACCCTAAAGACACCATCCTAGATTCGCAGTTTCTTGGGTTTAGTGGGCTACTACAAATGGTTCATCCAAGACTTCTCCAAGATAGCTTCACCATTGACCAAATTGACTCGTAAGGATGTGAAGTTCGTATGGGGTCAAGTGCAGGAGAATGCTTTCGAAGAGTTGAAGACAAGGTTGACTCAAGCTCCTGTCTTGACGTTACCTGAAGGGAATGAAGACTTGGTGGTCTATTCCGATGCTTCCTATTCAGGATTGGGTTGTGTGCTTATGCAACGGGGAAGGGTTATAGCCTATACGCCCTGACAATTGAAAATCCATGAGGCTAACTATCCCACTCATGACCTGGAGTTGGCGGCTATGGTTTTTGCATTAAAGATTTGGCGGCACTACCTGTACGGGACGAGGTGCACCATCTTCACTGATCATAAAAGTTTGAAGTACTTCTTCGAGCAAAATGTAGGAACCTCTAAAGTTAAAAGGCTGATGCAACCAAAGGATACCAAAACAACCAAGTCTTCCAACATGCATTTTTGTAGGAACCTCTGAAGTTAAAACGCTGATGCAACCAAAGGATACCAAAACAACCAAGTCTTCCAACATGCACTTCGGAACAAAGGTGAACTAGCTTCGGAAGCTTTTACACACTCAGAAATATGCTAAGTGTAAAATCTTCCGAAGCCAAAGTTCAGAAGAAACTGCTGCGGAAGCTTTACACTTAACATGGAAAATATTCTAAGTGTAAAGTCTTCCGAAGTCAAAGACTCAACTCTTCCGTAGTAAAAGATGAAGTCTTCCGAAGCTTCAAAGACAAAGTCTTCCGAAGCTGTTTACAACACAAGACTGATTTCTTCTGAAGAGAGAGAAAAGATTCCTTTTCCATCAACTTTATCATAAAGCAACCTACTTTCCGCTGCATGCTCTGGTGGTTCACCTGCTATCACTAGTTGGTGAAACTTCCATGCTTTATGATAAAGTAGATAAGGTCTTCGCCTGTAAGTTTCTCTTTTTGTTCCTTTTGGCTTTTTGTAATAGGAAAAGTCAGTGAGCTATGGCATGTCATAGTCACTAGTCAAAAAGGCAATCTGCCTTTTTGACTTTAGATTGATCTTGTTGTCTAGATTAGTCAAATCGCAACTGTCTTTCCATGTAAGTGATGGTTGTAGGTTGTAGTATAAAAGTGTCTTAGGTTCTTGTAATTTCTTTATGCTTCATAACACTTGTAAGAGAACTTGAGATCAATATACAGCATCCTTAAAAACTAATCTTGTGTTGATTCTTAGTTCTGTCTCTTTGATTTACTTGTGTTCTTTGGAGCATCTGTTTTAAGTTACCAGTACCCTATTTTAATTGTTAAGTGATCTAAGATCTCTCCTCAGTGTGAAACTAAGTGTTAAGTACCCTTACCCGGTCCTGCACAAAAGGATCTTAACATGAGACAGAGAAGATGGTTAGAGTTGATTAAGGATTACGACTGCGAAATCCACTATCATCTAGGTAAGGCGAATGTGGTAGCAAATGCCCTCAGTCGAAAGGAGAGGTCGGAGCCGATTTGGGTAAAGGCTTGCTAGCTGGTTAAGACGCCAGTTGTTATGGGTCAAATCAGGGAATTCCAAGATGAGGTGTTAAAGGATGATAAGATCTACTCCGAAGGAAAGAAGGGACAGGCGACGGATTTAAGGGAAAACACCCTTGGCGTTAAAACCCATTTCGAGCGGATGTGGATTCCTCGTTATGGGGAGCTGAGGGGAAGGATCATGGATGAGGCTCACAAAACACGGTATTCCATCCATCCTGGTGCTACAAAAATGTATCATGATCTAAAGAAGGATTATTGGTGGCCGGGGATGAAGCGTGACGTGGTGGAGTACGTGAGTAAGTGCCTGACCTGTTTGTAAGTGAAGGCGAAACATCAGAAACCATATGGGAAGATCCAACCCTTGGATATACCCGAATGGAAGTGGGAACACATCACCATGGACTTCATCACAAAGTTGTCTCGCACTGCGAGAGGATGTGATACCATTTGGGTGATAGTAGACAGCCTGACGAAGAGTGCACACTTTTTGCCAATCCGAGAGACTTTCTCGTCAGAAAGGTTGGCAGAGTTGTTCATCAAAGAGATCGTAACTCCTCATGGTGTGCTGTTGTCTATTGTTTCTGATAGGGACACCCAGTTCACTTCCAAGTTCTGGAAGAGATTTCATGATGCCATGGGGACGAGGTTACACATTAGCACAACTATCACCCTCAGACAGACGATCAATCAGAATGGACCATTCAGACCTTGGAAGATATGCTCCGGGCATGCATTATTGATTTTGGTGGAAGTTGGGATGAACACCTACCGTTGGCAGAGTTCTCCTACAACAATAGTTATCATGCCAGTATAGGCATGCCACTATTCGAAATGTTGTATGGGAGGAGATGCAGAACCCCAGTGTGTTGGGGTGACATCAGGCAGAAAGAATTGGGAAGCATCGAGATCATTGAAGCCACGTCGGAAAAGCTAGAAAAGATCAAGGCATTTATGAAGGCGGCGAAAGATAGG
This sequence comes from Flaveria sonorensis, assembly GCA_025506505.1. Classification (NCBI taxonomy): domain Eukaryota; kingdom Viridiplantae; phylum Streptophyta; class Magnoliopsida; order Asterales; family Asteraceae; genus Flaveria; species Flaveria sonorensis. The sequence continues at coordinate 52,196 of JACCIY010000035.1, forward strand.
CAAAAGTCCTATGCTGACAAGAGGCGTAGGCCGATTGAATTCTAGGTGGGTGATAAAGTGATGCTGAAGGTTTCACCTTGGAAGGGGATCATTCATATTAGAAAGAGGGGTAAGCTGAGCCCGAGGTATATAGGACCTTTTCGAATCATTGCACGAGTAGGAGAGGTGGCCTATAGGTTGGAGCTACCCGATGAGTTAAGTGAAATTCATCCAACATTCCATATATCTCATCTGAGAAAATGCCTAGCTGATGAAGATATGATTGTACCACTGGAAGACATTGAAGTGGATGAACGGCTCAATTATGTAGAGCAACCTGTGGCAATCATTGACCGAAAGGTGAAGAGATTACGGAATAAAGTTGTTCCACTGGTGCGAGTGCAGTGGAGGCACAGGAAGGGATCTGAGTCTACATGGGAGACTGAGGAGGATATGAGACAACATTACCCACAACTATTCGAACAGTGACAGGTTTCGGGGACAAAACCTCTATAAGGGGGGTGGACTTGTAACAGCCGAAAATTTATTAAGAAAAGAATAATGATAAAAGAAGAAGTTGCAAAAATGGAGGGGCTAAAGTGTACAAAAGGACAAAAATTATTATTTTATGTTTAAAGTGGGCATGGCCGCCCACTACACTGCTTAACCAACTGCTTCAACTGCTAGAAAGAAGAAAAAACAGAGTTTTCATCGGTTTTAGAGAGAAGAAGAAGATTCGGCTTGAAGGTGAGTTTTCGTGTGTTTTGTTCGGTTTCAGCTGAGCTTTCAGCTTCAGAACCGATTCTTATGTATTTTTTGTGTTCGATTTTGTGTTTTGGTGTGTTTAGGCGTTTGAACTCCAGTTTGCTCTCGGGTTTGGTGGAGTTTTACTAGAAAGCAGTAAAGGTGAGTTCTAGATCCCCTCTTTTAAATGTTTTCTGCTTATTTGGGGCTGGTTTGCATATTTGACTGATGTTTTCAAAACAAATTATGGTTTTTCATGTGTGGTGCGGACGGTTATAATGATACAGTTATGTTGTGTGCTTCTCTTGTTGATCGTTTAAAGTTTATGATGTTCTAAGTGTTAGATTGATAAATCTAAGTTGTGTTCATGTTAGAATGATGATTGGGATCTGGTAATGGCATAAGTTGCATTTCAGGTTAGTTTTTATGTTCATCCGCATTTAACAGTTAAAGTCTTTAGTTCATGCGCATTTGTTATGTCTTCATGCGCATTTGTTTTGCTCAGGCGTATTTGCTAAGTGTTCATCCGCATTTGTTTTGCTCAGGCACATTTGCTAAGTGTTCATCCGCATTTGTTTTGCCCATACGCATTTGCTATAGTGTCCATGTGTATTTCTTTAGTCATCCGCATTTGGTTCATGCGCATTTCCTGACACTTAGAAAATTTCCTGAGAATGTTCATCCGCATTTGTCTAAGTTCATCCGTATTTGTCTAACACTTGGGATTTTCTGGAAATTTTGGGAATAGAATTTAAGTATGGAGAACTTCTGTATGAGGAAAGATTATGCTTGTTTGAGGATTATTATGCTTGGTTTTTCTTATGTGCTGCTTTTTCTATGTCTATAATACTTCCATGTTATGTGATTATGTAATGTGCATCTTAATAAGTATTATCCATAACAAGTGGACATGAAAAAATAAAAGAAGAAGAGTGAAACTTAATGAATGTTACCCCGGGCCCTTACGATAAATGAAAAGCCTTGCAAGCAAAATGAATGGAGGTGCAGGACCTTGTTGTCGTTAGCTCAACTGATATGCAGCTATATAGCCCATGTGGATGCACATCTGGGGTCAATCCTGGGGATTGGCCAATGGATGAATGCGATCCTAGTTCATGAGCAGGCTTCGCGCCTTGCAGTGTGGATCAACTGTTGATGGGTTAGCTACCATGATAAACGTTTGCCGACAGGGGTTTGGCATCTGTTGCCAACCAACAATGTAGGCTCTTGCTTTGTGCAATCCTAGTTAATGCAAGAGAAAGATAATGAAAGAAAGAAAGATAATGAATCACTTTATGGTTGATTATGTATATTGATGGATGATCACCAAATGAAGTTTACAAAGTTTATTTTTCTATATTTTTTTAAACTAGAACTCACTCAGCAATGCTGATTTTTTATATGTATATCAATTGGCAGGTAAGGATGTTGTTGAGGATGGCACGCGGGTGAGGCTACTTGGAGGGCAAAGACTGGTATCCATTCGTGCCTGATGGTTTTGTTGTTTTTTAATAAAATTGAATGATTCTTTTGTAACTGTAAAATACAATGATGTAATATTTAGCAACATCAAATATTAATGCATGAATGGTGTTTGATAACTTAATCCGCTGTGATGATTTTATGAAATGTATTTATCTTATATAAAAAAAATGCTATGATTGTCCAACTGTAAGGTCTCCGGGAACAGGGCCTTACATTAATTAATTATGATCATCATTTCAACCTAATCCTTAATTGTCAATTGACATAAACCCACTTATTTCCCTCCTTTCTTCATCTCCGAACATCACCAACACCATCACTTGTTCTTTCCACTTTGGTCATCATCCTTATCAACGATTCATAATGGTTTGGCAAATTCGTGTTACTTAAACTTGAATACGACTTGGATGAGCTTTACGGTAAGTAATGATCCAACGGTATCATGTTTTTAAATTGATAATTCCATTTATAAATAATATTTTGTATTATGGTTTTTCAGGTGATGAACCATACTTGTTTTTAATCATGATGCATCATAATGGTGTTTTTAGGAATTTTCCTGGGCGTAGGTATGCTTATGGTAGAGTGCATTACATTGATTATCTTGATATTGAGAAGTTCTTTATGCATGAGCTGGACTGGGCTAGGCAACAAATAGGTATTTTTGAAGAACATAAAGCAGTTTATTATCACATTTAGTTCTTGGTGGTGATTTAGATTTTGGATTTAGACCATTAGGGAGTGATATGGATGTTGTCAACTTACTCAGTATATAGTAAATAACAAACTAATAAGTGTTTATGTTGAACTTGGGGAAAGTAAATTCGGGACCTATTTCACCTAACCCCAATCTAGCAAAGTTGTAATTGAGGAACTAGAATATGTTGGTGCATTAGCTATTAGACCTTTGAAAAGAAAGCCTAGGAAGAAATTTTTGTTGGAATGGCAAGTAAAAACAACAAGTGTTGAGGCAGCAAATTTTGCTGTAAAAGGAAAACAGGGTAGGCAAGAAGAGCAAGAGGTTATACGAAATCAAGAAAAGGCTTGTGATATTCAAAAAGATGTTGATATTTAAGAAGAAAGTGCTCATCATCAAGAAAAAGTTAGGGGAATTGATGAGCAGGGTAAAGGGAATGAACCTACTTTAAAGTCAATGCATGGCTTTGACTTTGATTGTGATGGCATGGACTTTGATGCATATTTGCTATAGATAGGAATGTTAGTGAGAGTTAACAAGTAAATGTGAAGGTGCCAATATGGATGTTAATCAGGGTTGTTGGATCGGGGTCCGTTAAGACAAACAAGAACTTCTTCAATGATCAATAACAAACGAATATGGAATCTAAGTTAGTTACTTACTATTACAATACAAATACTTTGATTAAAGATAAACACAATAAGTTGTTTCAAAGTATTCACTTGATTAATCTGTTTTGTACAAAAATTACAATTCGGCAGATACAATCAAATGGCTTGGAAAGCTTGCCTCAACTATACAAGTATGAGGACTTTTATACTAAACAATAAGAATAAACTATTTTATGTTTAGATGCTACAGTTGAACAGGTAATCTGTGTATCGGAATTGGCAGCTTTAGTACTATGTTGTCTCCTAAAGGTGAAACACAGCAGCAGTCGGCACAGACATGCTTGTTCTCAGCAGTCGGTCGGCAGATCATAGAGTTATCTGTTGATCGGTAGTTGAATTGTGTGTGCTGATATGCAGTCTTACCACACATGTAGCTTGGTAGTTACCTGCATACGCTGATCAGCAGTCATTCAGCATATGCCATTTGGCACTTGATTCAGCACTTCGCCTGATTCGGCAGATGAAGGCCAATGATGAAATCTAAATTTTTAGTAGATTCATCCTCCATGATCCAACAAATTCCCCCTAGGATGATGCTACCAAAACTCTATCTTTATCCTTCAAGCACCTTGATCAATAAAAGCTCGTACATATATCCTCTTCTATCTCTGAGGGGTTGTTAAGAGAAGATTTATCAAATCCTTCATGTTGTGCTAATAGAGTCTGAACTGATCATACTCTTTTACTTCAACTTTATCTTCACCAGCATATGTCAGAGTGAAGGTGTTGGTTGAGGAACTGTAACTCCAATGAGTGATTGGGTCATGAATGCTCAGAGGAGTTAAATTAAGAGCTTCTTTTTCTTCCTTTTGCTTAGCCCTAACTTTAAACTCATCTCCAAAATAGCAGCCATTGATTTTTACTTGTCTAGCATGTCTTCATTTTTGAGATCAAGCTTTTCATTTTCATTAGTCTTCAAGGCTTAGCTTTATAACATCCAACTCAGATAAGAAGAAGGCTTTTGTCTGATTCTTTCTTTCAATGTAGAACCTCTCAGTTTTGAAATCATAATCCTAATTAATTATGTTGTCATCATTTTCTAAGTTTTTGTTTTCCTCATACTCTGAGAGGTCTTTTTCCTTTTCAGGATGCTCCAACCCATATCTAGTTCTGTCAGCAACATCAGTGATGATCACTGCATCTACTGACTCTTTGAATTGGCTTTAGGTAGGAGATTTGGCTATCTCAGTGGCTTGTTGGACTTGTGAAGAATCTTGCTCAGTGGTTTGAATAGGTGGTGAAGTTTGAGGAGGTGAAGTTGGTTGGTTGCTGGGTTCGGCAGACAAAGTGATTTTAGCAGCTTCATCTTCTATCTCTTCTTTTTATGCTCTGAAGCCTGGTTTGATCTTTTAAGATGGGAATTACAGATCCTCATCAAAACCTTTTCCACTTCTCTTACCTTAGAGTCGTTACTCCGGTACCTTAGTCTCAGCCTAGTTAAGTTAGCTATCTCAAACCAGTTGAAGCAAACCAGTTGGTTCCTTGAGTAAGCTACTTTTTCGGCTACTAATCTGGTGATGAAGTAAGTGTTCTTTTTCTGATAATATTCCCACTCCACTATGGGATCATGTGCTGATAGGGGAGTTTTAGGGAATTCTTCACCAACATCATAATTGACTAAGGTGAGTACTTTATGCATCATCATCTTAGACTTGTCATTCTTACATCCAAAGATGCTAAAGTACTCAGCAATTTGCTCTAGGATATCAAGGGGCAGATCAAGTACTTCATTTTCATGATCAAAGTAAATGATCTCTCCATTAGCCCTATTAACTGCAAATTTCTTCATCCTAGTAACATACCTAGCTGCCAATACTTTAGTTCCTTAGAGAATCTTCACCTTAACATCTAGTCAATAATCCTTGCTTTTATTACTTTCTTTAGAGCTTTTGTCTTCTTAGCAAGGACTGAACAGATGGGCTTCTTATTATCAGAGATAGTGATGAAGAGTTAGGGGATGATGGAGGCTGGTCGGCAGATGGGAGGACTTTTGAGTGATTTTCTTTGACTTGGCTTGTTCTCCCTCCTATTGCTCCCTGGCTTGTTCAAGATTTGGGAGCTCTTTAGTAGAACTTTCTTCTTGATTCCTTTGATATTCAGATCAAGAGTGACATACTCATTGGTCCTACTTGTCTACCAGAGAAACCATAGTATCTGAGAAATTGCTTCATCTGTGCTTATCCCTAAACACTTACTGAACTCTTTCTCCTTTCTTCTTCTCTGATTTAACCCTTTCCTTCTAGCTAACTCAGCTGCTTTCTACATCTTAGCATGAGTTGTGGTTATCAGCTTTGATTTAATCTAGCTATAATCCACTCCATGATCTCATCAAAATTGTATCTTTTCAACTAAAGTTGAGCTACTAGGAGACATTTCTCTTCATCTTTCTTCTCCTTCTTTATAAAAGATATCATGGGTTTGAGTTTGGCAGTTACAGCTGTTGAAGCCTGCTGAGTTACTGTTCTTTGGGTGCTTTCAGCAGATGGCCTGGATAACTTAGATAGCACATTCTTGACAGCTTTGGTTTTCTATTTAGGTGGAGCTTTGGTTTTCGGGGTTCACTACAGATGAAGTTTCTAGTTGTAGTTCTTGTAACTCCTGAGTCCTTTACACTCTTGATTAGTGCAATGATATTCTTCTTCACCGAGGCCTTTTGAGTTTTGCTAGTTTTTAAAACTACAACTTCTTCTTCAGGCTTATGTAGGAACAACTCCACCTTCTTGGTCATCATAAATCTATCATTTGATTTCTATACCTCAAATTCCATTTCCTCTTCGGTAGTCATAGGTCTCTTACCTTTGTCAGAGTAGGGACTTTAGTATGTCTGACTGTCAGTTATACCTGATGCCTCACCAACTGACTTGGGATCATCAACAATTGTTTGATCTCTCTCAGCCTCATTTGTACTTCTAGGCCATCAGTCTCCACATTCACCTCAGAGTTAACTAGGGCTTCAATTTTAACCTCCGGTTGACCAAATATCACTTCAGCTAATTTTCTGAAGTCATACCCATGTACATCTTTATGAAGTTGGGTAGGTTCCACCTTAAGAGTCACTCCATGCCTTTCCATGTCATCATCCATGGTCTGGATGCCTCTTCTGGACCATCATCTTTCTGAGGGCTCATATGCTGAAAAAGTCTCTTGTATAGTATTTTTAGCAGTTGTATCAGTACTTGATTTGTTTAGTACTTCAGTAGCTTCTAAACGTACTTTTAGAAATGGTGCTTCATCTTCAGCAGATAGTTTGGGAGAGGCTTTTTAATCCAAGCACTAGCTCTCTTTTTGATGATTTCTATTAGGTATGTTTCTTTTTAGAGAGAGAAGGAAGAAGTGCTGAATTTTTGTCAATGAGATCTCCTCTTCCAAGTTGAACTTTTTGGTTCAACCTCCTCAGTACCCTCCTAGCTCAATTTCCTTTTCTTATTCACTATTATGGCAATACCTATCAAGAAGCTTATTCATGTTGATTTCAGCTTTGATAGACATTCAAATTATCAGTCAATGTGAAGAGAAGGAGATTGGCAGTGTTGCTGAATGACTTGAGTAGCCAATCTTTAAAGGATGTCTCAGCTTCTTTAGGCTCATCTTCCCCCTTTTTGGTAGCATTATTTGAGATTCAAGATGACACTAAGGTGATTGGAGAAGGCACATCCAAAGGTTCTTGCGGCCTAAAGATTGAAGACTCAGGATGAAGATTTTTGAAGGCAATGGTTTCTTTTAAAATGTCAACTTTGTTCTCAAGATCCATTGCCTTTGCAGCAACTTGCTAAAGAGTTGTGAGTTTCTTCAAGGGTGATAACTCTTGCTTGTTGTTGCTGTACAGTTATGAGTTGATTTTCCAATTCAAATACTCTATCCGCCGAAGATTTCAGTAGAGTTATCAAATTCAAGAAATGTTGCTTCTTCAGCATAAACCCGTAATCTTGCTTTTCTCTTGTAGATATGTTGCTTCTTTAGCATAAACCCTTAGTCTTGCTGATCAATTGATGGATCAGCAGTCAAGAAACCTCTTCCATATTGATCCTTTCCTCCCTAGGATCAACCACTTGGGATAAAGGATATGGGTCAGATGTTGTTGTAATCATATTAGTCTTCACTATCTTTGTTATATGGAAAGGGGTAGACAGTGGATCATCCTGGGTGGTAGACATGTGTATAGGAGAGAGTGGAGTTGTGTCTATTGGCCCAAGATGTGAACCAGATCCCAATAAGACTTCTTTGGTAGAAGTTGTCTCAATCATGTGGGTATCCCTTTTGATTTGTTCAATGGAGTGTTAGGACTCTAATTGAGGGCTTGTAGTTGGTGTATAGGTCTGCTCTAAAGAAGGAAGAGTAACCTTATTCTTTGAGCCTTATATAGGTGTGGCTGACACCTTTTACTTGACTAGGACCCTAGTTTCCAGTCTTGCCTTTTTGAGAGAGGGTGATTTGGGAGCCTGCATCTTCTTAGGAGAAGAGGCAGGGGTCCACTTATGTTGAGAGATTTTGGCTGTGAAGTGAAGGGTGTGGGATCAGCAATGGTGGGTGTAGCCATGCTATCACCCTGAGGCTTAGTGAACTCAAGCATATGTTCAAAAAGGGGAGTCACCTTCCCTAAAAAGATTCAGGAGTTGCCCTGAACTTTGAAAAGATTGCTTTGTTTAAAGTTCCTAGAGCATGAATAACTCCTTTCAGTTTTAATTTATCACCTAGTTACTCTTGTAAAATCAGTTGTAAGAACCTAGGGTACATTAAAAACTTGAATTTTGCAGAAGCAGTTACATTTTTGCACAGATGTTGAAAAATAAAGTTTGAAAAATTGTAATGCTACTGTTTGACCAAACCATGGATAGCCCCTGCTACATCCAATGGTACTTGGTCCCATCCTCCCGACTTATTGGACAGACAATATAAGAATATATGAAGGCTAATTCTCCAATTATGATATACTAGTGATTTGGAGAAGGTAGACATCAGGAGGGGTCCTTCATATCCCATCTCCTTGAAGGTGGCACTCACCATGTCCTTGGAGAAGGAAGACACACCTCTTGCGTCGCTCAACTTCAAATGTTGATGAATTTTGGCGCAGGATAAGGTGACCTTCATCCCTTGTACTATCATCGTGATAACCTTGACTACATTCTCTCATTGTATGGAGTAGATGCCAGAATTGCTTTATGTTTGAATCACAAAACACGGGTTCTACAGTAATAGCAAAGGAGTAATTGCTATTTTTTAAAAATTTGAAACCGAATCATAAACGTCATCACCTATAGGATCAAGTGATACGCTAATGTTGTGATTTGGACAAATTCTAGGGTTTGAGCAACCATTTGAAAGTTGTTGAATTTGGTAGACTTTGAGAGATTTGAGGATTTTAAGGGTTTGCTTTGTGAGGAAGATTGAAGATGACAATGGTGGGGAAACATTCATTTTAACAGTTAGGGATAATATATAAAATTTGAGTTTGAAAATATTTTACCACCGTAACAGCTAAAATCGACGGTGTTTGATGATGAAACGGTCTTTTCAGGTAACCAATCCGGCGCCACTACCTATCGGAAAATGAAAGTGGACCAACCGGATCTTTTTCAAAAACATGTGTTAAATTCATCCTATCTGCTGAATCTTCCCATTTGCAGATACCCACTTTGCCTTGTTATCTGCTGAACTGCAGAATTCGACAGATATCTAGATATCTGCTAAAATTCGAAAGATACCTATTTCTTTGTGGATTTGCAAACTTCGGTAGATATGCAGTTTTCCCATTTTATCAAGAAAAGCATTTCTTTACAAAATTTTCAAATATCATTAATATAATCATTTAATTATTCAAAGTTCATCATCCTAATAGTAGATACAAGATATTTAAATCTAGAATCATCAAAAGCCTTTGTGAATAAATCTGCATATGTTTATTGGATGGACCTTAATTAATTTTATTATTTCTTTTCTACATAGTCTCTAATGAAATGATACCTTATATCAATGTGCTTTGTCTTGGAATACTAAAAAAGATTATTAGTTATTAAAATGGAACTGTTGTTGTCAATGTGAATTAGAGTGTTCATGAAAGTTACTCCATAATCTCTAAGTTGAGTTTGAATACATAGCACTTGCGCATAGCAACTTGATGTAGCAATATATTCTGCTTCAGCAGTTGATGTAGATACAAAGTTTGCTTCTTGCATTGCCATAAAACCAATCTTCCCCCTAGAAATTGACATCCTTCTGAGGTGGACTTTTTGTTGATGTTACATCCCCCATAGTCACTATCTGTATATCCGTAGAGATTGAAGTCAGCACTCTTGGGGACCATAATCCCAACTTAGGTTCCCCTTTAAGATACTTCAGAATTCTATTGGTAGCCATTAGATGTGATAATTTTGGAGCAACTTGGAATCTTAAACATAGGCATATGGCAAAGATGATATCTAGCCTGCTTGCTGTGAGATACATGAGAGCTCCAGTGATGGCTCTGTACTGTTACTGATCAACTGCTCCCCTCAAGATCTGGAGATAATGAACATGTCTTTGACATTGGGGTTTTTAGCAGCCTTAGCATCAGTAGCTTGAAATCTTACTAACATGTCCTGAACATACTTAGATTGATTTATGAAGATGCCATCAAAGTTTTGTTTCAATTGTAACCCTAGAAAGAAAGTGAGTTCTCCTATTAAACTCATCTCATACTTTGACTTCATAAGACTTTCAAAGGCTTTACACAAGCTCTTATTTGAAGAACCAAAAATGATATCATCAACATACACTTGTGCCAAGATAATATCCAAATCAACCTTCTGATGAATAGAGTTTTGTCTATGGATCCCCTGTTATGTCCATTTTCCAAGATAAAGGTAGAGAGTGTCTCATACTATTTCTTTGGTGCTTGATAAAAACCATAAAGGGCTTTATCAAGTTTGCATACATGATCTGGATACTTGGGA